>PVKM010005904.1:0-46175 GCA_004027735.1 Carollia perspicillata | reverse complement strand
GCTTCTCATCTGCATGTCTGTGCTTTAATCTTCAGCATGAACGGACACCAAGGTAAACAGGCATTCAAAGGAAGTCTCTAATGAGGGAAACAGAGACCGAAACAAGGAAAAGAAATAAAGGAATGTGGACAACAAAAACAATGCAGAGAAAATACTTATAGTAATAATTAACATTCTAAGAAAAATGAAAAGATATTATAACCATAAAATACAAATAGAATATAATTTTTTAAATAAAATAAAAAGCTGTGTCAAAAATTTTAAGAGACAAAATAAAATATCTAATTTTAAAAACAGAATACAAAACCAAGGAAATCTCTCAGAGGATAGAATAAAAAATAAGATGAAATATAGAAGAGAAAAATCTAAGAATATTGCTCAGTCCAAGAAGTCCAATGTCTGATTAATAGTTGTGCCAGAAAAACAAATTAAAAAGATAATAAATGAAAAATTACTTTTTAAAATACAAGAAAATTCCCAGATTGAGCTTCTACATCAGAAGAGCTCACAAGATGACTAGCACGACAACAAAAATCTACTCATTTTCAAAGTTTCAAATTTTAGATATCGGAGATAAAGAAACCCTAAAAGTTTCCAGAAGCAAACAAAAACAGTTCTATACAAGAAAGCAGAAATCAAAATGTACGTATATTTCAAAACAAAAATACTAACAGCTAAAAGAAATGACTTCAAAATTCTGAAGGAAAATGAATTCCAACCTAGACTTCTAAACAGAGCCAATTATCAAGTAACTGTGAATATAAACTTTATATATTTGCATACTTACAAGTTTTCAAAATGTCATTTTTCACATACCTGTCCTCAGGAATCTACTGAAAAACATGTTTCACCAAAACCGTAAATTCAAGAAAGAAAATGAGAACCATGGGTTTAACAAAATAGGGTTCCATGTCCAATCCAGGAGAAAGATGAGGGAAATGCCTACAATTCCTAGAAGACAGATGAAGGTAATTCCTATGATGAAAATTTTAAAAAGTTCCAGGACAACAGTTAGGTATTAATAGAAGGTCCAGAGAGCAACCAAACAAGATCAGAGAAATGAGAAAATGGCCGTAGGAGAGTTTCAAGAAATAATAAAAGTTAAAAGAATAATAACAGTAATAATAAACAATGGATAGATTGCCTAATGACTATGGCTATATTTAAAACATATTTCAAGTACATCAGAGTGTTTATATATGATGTAGAGGAAAGTAAAGAGAAAACAAAGAAACAGGAGGCAATTATTAACTCTAAGGAAAACACAAAGTTGCACAAAAAAGGAAATACAATTTTAGTGCACAATGAGGTTCAGCTTTGAACACTATTTTCATAATATAATCGTGTAAACACTGAATACCGAGTTAACAAGCGTGGCCACTGACTACACTGGGAGGGCAGAGGGATTCGTGTAAGAGAGCCATATCCCCCTCCTCTAGGTCAGAAGTCAATTAATAATATAAAAGCAGAAAAATTAGGAAACACCCACAGAAGCATGTAATTTGGGAAAATAAAGATAAACAAGAGAAATAAGTAAAAGTTAAAAAAGTAGTGTTTCTGAGGAGTAGGAAATAGGAATAGGAAAGGCTGGGCAAGGGATCTTATTTTTCATATAAGACTTTTAGGAATATTTGAGTTTTCAAATTACACACATGGAGGAGGGGTTGGGTCACCAGAACAAACAGTGGGATTCTCAGGCCTCTCCTGTTAAAGGGCCTCGCATGGCAAACAGACTTACTCAGACTCACTCCCTCTGGGCTCCAGCACCAGAGCAGCACCTTGAAGAGCACCACTGGCATATGGGGAGGAACTGAAGTATCTGGCATCAGGGTGAGAGCTGGGGGACACTTTCCTCCCAGGCAGAACTGCAGACAGCGGCCACTGTTTCTTGCCTGAGCCCTTCCCCACACAGAGCCACCGTGTGGCAGCACCACATCTGAATCTCCTCCATCAACCTGGCTCACACAGTAAGCCCCACCCTGATGATTACCTAAGGGTCCACTCCGTCTGACTTACGGGCCCACCCAGGCTAGTAACAGTAGCTTTTCCATGTGCAGGGCTAGCCACAGGCTTTGATCTTTCTAAATCCACTCAAACAAGCAACAGCTGAGTGCAGTCCCCATACCTCTTGCTGAGTGGCCCCAGGTCTGGCACTAGCAACAGCCATCTCCAGACCACTTTATAGCATAAGCTATAAAGGGCCCCAGACCAAAGGGCCCCAGACAAAACACAGGTGGACGCTGACCCTTGGCCTGTACCACCCAAGAAACTCCAGAGACTGCGCACCCAGCAAACAGTCACAGAGCATGTCAGAGCACTACCCAACCTCCTCCACAAGCCATAGAAGGAGATAGCTGCTGGCCAGGGGTCATAGCCAGTCCTACCAGCTGTCTGGACTGGGTAAATCCCTCCCATTGACCTGCTGACAGCAATCAAGACTCATCTATAAGAGGAGGGAGTACTCAGCCCAGAGGAAGGGCACACCTCAAATACACAGCATGAGAGAGAGGGGAAGCTGTGCCACTGGACACCTACTAAACCCTATAGGGCCCTATAGGACACCTACTAAATTAGGCCATGCTACCAAGGTGCGGAGTCAAAGCAGATGTACCTAATACATAGAAATAAACACAGGGAGGCCTTCAAAATGAGGAAACAAAGAAATATGGCCCGAATAACTACCAAAAACTCCAGACAAATAGCTAACAGAATGGAGATAAAAATCTATCAGATGGATAGTTCACGTGAACCTAAGTCTCACTTAACCATCGTTAAGTCACTAACGATGATAGTGAGCACTTACTGGTAAACACACACACACACACAATCACACACTCTTAGTAACAGCCTCTGTTACAAGTGATTATCTCTGACTGTGGGGGTTACAGGAGTCTTGCTGGTTTCTTTTTTTCATGCAAGGATCTGCATTTTTATTTTAACAAGAAATAAGCCTTTTTCACAGAATATTTTAAAGTATTTGCTTACCTTTGCTGATTTTTTAATGTTTAAGCCTTTATTCAGTTTAAAAAGAATTGTCATGTTGTACCCAGTCTGGTTTCCATGTCCATGAGGCCACCAAGTTTCCACAGTATTATTCTTTTGAGATATAATAAAAGTCATTCTAAGTAATCTGTGCCATATTTCAGTAAAATAATATACTGATTCAGAGCACTATATTAATTTCTCAGAGAAATTCTAGGCTTTAAAACAATGTAAATCTCCCTCCCTATAGTATGCCAAATTATACCACTCCGTAGATAATATTTAAAGGTCAGCATGCTAGGAGTTTCACGTGGATTAATTTACCAAAAGGGAAAGGAAAAAACAAAATAACATGGATGTTCAGAAAAACAACTCTTGTTATTTCTGTCACTCAAGCTAACATTTATTCTACATTCTTAACATTTAGAATTGCATTTAGAGGTTAACTCTTCTTTTAAGCCCAGAACAGGAAATTGTTTTAAGTTCTTACTTTATCTGAACAGTTGCTGACTGTTGATTTGCTCCATTCTTTTCCATTCACAACTATCAATTAGAGAAACTTTAAAAAGGAAAAAGGTAAAATCTAGCCTGCTTCTATCCATGAAAGATCATGAAATTAGAATTCTGCATGTAGAATAAACACCAATATTCAAACTAATTTACAAGTACCCAAAATAATCACTGTATTTAAATATAATGCTTAGAATGTATTTTGGATTTAGAATACTGCAAATACTGCAGAAAATTTAAATATAACACATCTGGTTCTTGAGAGAAAAGGATGCCAAATTTAACACATATGTCCCATTTTCTAAATCTTAAGATCTGGGAAAATCATTCCTTAATTCGCACTCACACACAAAAAGATATGAGAGACTAAAAGTGAAGGCGAAAATGGAAAAAGTACATTTTTCTTCCAGACTCAGATCCTTCTTTCTAACTATTTCTTTTGAACAATATTGCTTTTTGTCTCATGCTTCTCAGGAAGTATCATCACTCACCTTGTTAATTTTCACAAAGAGCTTAACAATCCTTTCCCCAGGCTGAAGTTCAATGCTGTGTGTCTGCTGTGTTTGCAATTTAGGGATTTCTACAGTCACTTGACCAGAGACTGGCTTTGAGCTGACAACATCAAAAGAAGACTCTATTTCAAGATTCCACCCCTGAGCATGGTTATCTAAGGCATAAAGAGAAAAAGAAAAGAAAAAAATGTGTATATATATATATATATATATATATATATATATATTTTTTTTTATATATATATATATAAAATATGCCAACCATTTTTACTGAACTCCTTAGGATTCACTGAAGAAAAGACCAAAGCAGCTTCTACACTAGTAAGTTCTCCACAAATGCTGCCATGATAAAGGTTCAGTGGAAATTCTCTTTTAACCTTTAGTTTAATCCTTTATGCTGGAGAAGAATAATTAAAAGTATGCCTTTTACCCATACTCTACTCTAAAAAATATTACAATCACAAGCCATAAAAACTTTATAAATAGGGCACAAATAGAAAATTACAAGTGAAAAGGCAGCATAAATTTTCCAAGATGGATAAATGCTTGTTCCTTTTTATAAAGTAAGGTAAGAAACACTAAGGATTTTAAGCCATATAATAAGGTATAAACTCAGATTATTTCAATTACTCAAACATAAAAAATATAAGTATATTTTAATGTAGATTATCTATCCAAGACATATTTACTAAGAAATTTCTGTGTGCCGTGTATTTTGCTAAGTATGGGAATGAAGTGGTTGACCAGGATGAACTTGGCCCTACCCTCATGAACTAAGTCTAATTGGATATAGACAAGTACAAAAGTATAATAATATTAGGATGGGAGGAGTAAATGGTTGCTCTGGGAAAATATTCACGGGAAAGAGCACCTAACTTTGAGATGGTGAGGGGAGGCCTTTATGAAAAAGAGGTATTTAGCTAAGCCCAGAGGCTACATTCAGAGGAAAAAAACAAGAACTCTAGGCCCAGCAAAAGGAAGCATGAAAGGCCATGAGGAAGAATGAGCAACACCGTAACAAGGACATAGGCAGTGATGAAGTGGTAGGGAGACCAGCATGACTGAGCAGGTTCACAAGGTCCAGCTCATGCTGGATCACGTGAGGAGCCTGGCAACTTCACGCTAGATCAATGGGGAGCCACAGATGGTTTTTCATCATAAAGGAAAACAGCATCAGAGTTGTATTAAAAAAAATCACTAGGGGCCCCACCCCAGTGGTATACCAGGATGCAAATGGAAGAAGCAGAGAGAAATGAAATTTCTACCTGTGCAAAAAGGGAAGGAAAGTGTCACTTGGAAAGTCCAGATATGGAAAGGAGGAAAAGAAAAGAAAGCAGGAGCAAGGCTGGAGAGGAAGGTTATGGGGAGAAAAGAAATATAAGACAGCTGCCTAAGGAACGGGAATCTGGCAGAGGAGTTCGGGCATGGGGCAGAATGTTTCAAGAGGGTTTTGAAGTAGCATTTAAAATTATGTATGTACAATATAATCCCTTCCTCCATCATCCATTCAATTTACCAATGTAAATTAATATTAATTTGCTTAATATCTCCAGGATTGGATTTGTGTTTGAGTTTGGGTTTTTAAATAGACACTATGGCAAAGGAGGCTTTGGGAGAGAGTAAGGCAGAAAAGCACACCAATGCTTTTTGGGTTTTTTTTTAGGTTACACAGGAGAAACCAATGGTAGCATATTCAAAAAGGCTGGATGGGCAGGGTGTCACAACCACCAATGACCACTCTCATTGCAGTTTTTACTATCCTGGCAAGACATTGAGGGAGTGCCTATGAAGTGGCTTCTGTTTTTCCTTCTGAAGAAGAGATGGGAGAAGGTTATTGGCTGACAAATACCGTAGGGACCCTTCTCTACAAATAAGGAGGGGACTGAAAACTTTCCAATGTCATCATCACAAGTTTGTATGTTGATCAATGACCAAATACTTTACAACTGGCCTTCCTTCCGAATGTAGAACCACACCAGAACTGTTCTAAGAAGATCACACCACATTTTATCACTTGCATCTTACATCAGCCAAAAGTGTAGATGGATTTGATGCACACTGAAGAAAACCTAATCCTGGACTTAAGAACTATTTTTATTTATTAATTGATTCATTCTCAGGAACACAAGTCAATGAGCCCTGAATTGGGTTTGTTCTGACCCAGCCAATTTTTCAGTTTACCCACCCATAGTCTCCACATTTTTCCAAGACACAGAAAAACATATCAAGATACTTTCAGTTAAAGATGCTTTTCTCCTACTAAGTATATACTAAGTTTCTCAGTTTTCCTTTTATGGCATTTGTATTGTTTTTTAAACAGAAGCACACACTCTAATCCAAAGTTGTTTGTTTTCTAAAATATCCCTAAATCTTTGACAGGTACATAATCTTTAGATGCCTATCATAATTCATCTGGCTTTTCTTATTTTAAGAAAGAATAACGGATCATATTTGCCAAGAACTTACTATGAGCCAAGCATTGTCTCATGTTCTGAACATGTACTAACTTATTTAAGCATTCAACATAGCTGTAAGGTAAATTCTACTATTATCACCATTATATAGATGAGAAAACTGAGGCACAGAGAAGTTAAGTAGCTAGCCCAAGAGTCTCGATATGAACCAAGACAGTCTGAAATAGACACTGTACACTTAGCCTCAGAGTTATGCCAATCTTACCAAATAATTTCTCCAAAACCATGTCTCAAAGGTACTCAGGATTTTTATAGTAGGGAAGGAGTCTTACAACATAGGAAACCATTTGTTTTAATGATATCAACCTATGCTATGCATCAAATACATCCTTTGGCTCAGTCTTTAACCACAATAGAACAGATTCATAAAACCTGAACTAGAAGTATGCTGATAGATCACACAGTCTACTTTACAATGAGTGTTGGTTTCCTCTAGACCACAGGCTGACAAACTATGGTCCCTGGGCCAAATCTGACCCACCTCTTGTTTCATAAAGTTTTATTGAAATACTGAATCATGTTCCCCTACCCTCCAAAAAATATGCTGATGCCTTAACCCCTCAATGTGATTATATCTGGAGATGGGGTTTTCGGGAGGTAATTAAGTTTGATAATTACCTCCTTCAATTACCCCATCAGGATAGGGCCCTAATCTGACAGGACTGTGGCTTTAAAGAAGAGAAAGAGATTTTTCTTTCTCTCCCCATCTGCCCTGCACCTACTCCACATGTGAGGACATAGAGAGAAGGGTAGCCATCGGCAAGCCAGGAAGACAGCCCTCACCACAAACTGAATCAGTCAGCACCTTGATCTTGGACTCCCAGCTTCAATTCAGTTTCTGCTGCTGAAATCCCCCAGTGCACGGTACTTTGTGACGGCCACCCACCAGAGCTGAGACAACAGCCGTGCTCATCTGTTTCCATGCTGTCTTCGGTGGCATCTGCACACCCCCAGCAGAGTTAAGTGGTTGCAAAAAAGGCCATGGGACCCTAAGAGCCTTAAATATTTACTACCTGACCCTTTACAGAAAAAGTTTGCTGATCCCCATGTTCAAATATTTCCCTCGAAAGATCATTCTAATCTTTCTTTAATATCTATGACAAAAACTTCCGCCTTCACAAAATAGGCTTCCCTTTTTGGCTAGCCTTGACTATTGTTGTCATTCTTTACACTGATTTGAAATCCACTTTTCTTTAATTTCCACCTAAACACGTAAGTTCTGCCCTCTAGGCACCTCCTAGCAACCAGTAACCACCAGTTCAAGCCAGTCTCCTCGCCACTGCCTATCGCTTCTTCCGCAGAGGGAATTTGCGGCCTATAAGGGCCTCTGGACAAACAGCGCAGTTCCCAAAGGGCTGGCCAAATCCCCCAGTTTCTGTTACTCCTAACATGGAATGTTCTAAAGCAAATCGGCACTCCTCTGGAGCTCATCCTGTTAACTCTCTTCGGTGCCAATAAATGGAAACCCTAAGACTATGGAATTAAGACACAATACAAAGACTCACAAGACTGTAGTGTCATCACCCAATTCCCTATACCAGCGTATTTTACCTTTTCCACTTATTCCAAAAAGAATTCAACTGTTTCTTCCAGAAGCCATGAAGAATTTAAGTCTTCACTAGTTTAGGTTCACAAAACATATTTAGAGTCTTCAATAATCAATAATTTTCCTGGTATTACCTGTTCATTTCTTTTCACTTGCTAATTTTTAAATATATAATCCTATTTCCTAGTTAAGAAGAGCTCCCTCATAAATTAAGACCCATTTCTATACTACAGCTCCCTATCCTATCTCTCCTAGAGAATACCTCTTCCCACCCCTGCCCCGCCCAGCTTTCCTGCAGTGGAATGGAAGATCATCTCAAAAATCAACGGAGTCCTGAGAAGGGGAAGAGGAAAGAAAAAAGACTCTTAAATGACTCAAAATTCCCTCCCATGACTCCCTCCCAACTACACCGAGTTTTACATCCACTCCTTACCCTGACTAATCAACTCCGGGCCCAAACAGGACAGATGGGAACTCTGTACCCAAACAGGGTAGACAGGCCAGGCTGACCGGCGCTCTCTACAACTTGAGGTCTCCCTGGCTGGAAGCCTCGGTGATGCCCTAGCTGCTGTCCTGCTCCGTGCACAAGAAACTACAGTCGACATTTGTTCCATACAACATCAACCAACCAGGCGGCACCCAGGAGATGGCAGAAAATGTGCTTCTGCCACTGACTCATTTTCAGGTTTTTCCAAATCTGATTCAGAGAGGTTTCTTTAAAAATAAAAACAAGCAAGAACAAACACACCAGCCACCGTGAGTCTGACTTGGACAGAAAGGAATTTATGGGGAGAATAAGCAGCTACACAGCCCAGATTACTGTGTGCTGCTTCTCCATGCATGCAGTCTCCAAGACGGCTCCAGTCTGTGCACGTGTGGCCAACATATTAACCTTTAAAATCTTCCAAAACATGCCAGCTCCTTTTATATTCCTGTACAGACTACTTCTTTGTCAAGATGTGGCCGGGAAGAAAACACAGCTTGATTCAGTTGTCTAAGAAGAAAAACAAATGTATAAGAAGACATGGAAGTAGAAAAATCAGAAGATGGCTGAGTTACGTTAATTCAAGTGTGTCCATCACTAATGGCAATTGCAGAACTGACGGCAATTAACCCTCAAATACCAATGTCTTCCTGTAGTCATATGCCTAGCTTCAAGAAAAAGTGGGTTCTTCTGCACTTAGGCCCTCAGTACGCCGTAATGCCTGCTGTGGTACACAAGCACAGGGGGAGGAGACCCATGGGATGTCAGAGGCCGAGGAAACTTGGCAATCCCCTAGTCACTTTGTAGATGAGCTTGCGGAGGCCGGACTGCAGAAACTAGCCCCAAAGTCTCCAAGCCAGTGGACAGGATGAGGACCCCAGTTTCCTGACTCCGGTGTTCTCTACCTTCCCTGCACCTCTCTCAGAGGTGTCTACCAAAAAGAAGACACTAGCAGACACACACTGATTGAAACTCATAGAAGAACAATGAGAAAAACCAAAAGCAAAAGTACTTTTTGCCTTTCAGAGTCTAAATCCAAATGTCAAATATATCCAATGGGAAACAAAGCATTTGGGGGGATTTTACAGAACTCTTCGTAAAAAACACAGAACGCAGAAATCTAAGAACGAGGATGTGTCTCACCGTCCACCTCATGCATAATTACATGGTGCCATAGTTCCCCCCTTTGTCAAAATACCGTCTTCATAACCTAAGCTACCTGTAGAGGTCATGGCAACAGTTATGCGAGAATTTCTGTCGAGTACTGAAAATATATTTCTTGAACAATTACTTTCTGTAAGCCTTGACAAACACTCTAAGTTACACCCCAACTCGAAAAAGCCAAGACGTTGAATCTACTTAGAGAAACAAAATGCACTCAGAGGTCACAGTTAAGAATCCAGATGGCATCTGGGGGGTTAAGAACTGGCAGAGAAAGGGAAGAACATGGAGGTCAGCCTGGGACAGATCTGCAAACATTGGTAGGTTGCTTATGTAAGATAAAAAAGATGCTGCATCTATCTTCTTGGTGGGAGGGGGGGAAGCTATTCAGAGACAGCGAGCTGCCTTGATTAGCTTCGCCCTGCTGAGCTGCTCACGGCTCTTCCTCTTGCCACTCTCTTCTTGCACCTTTAGCAGAGGATGAAAAGCTACAGTGAAAACGTAGTCCTGCGCATTGGAAGACTGTAACGACAACAAGCTGAAATGACCGATCCACAGAATGCGTAAATTCAAACACAGGAGATTTTCCTGTGCTCCTGCTGGAGTTATAGCACAGACTTCAGCAGCTGCTTTTCAAAGAGCGAACAGCTTGCATTATTAGCCTGAAAAGCAGGTTCACAGTTAGTCACAACAGCTGTCTTCCCCTTCTTTACTAAGCAGTAAAGATCTCCTTGTCTACTCAGCAGGACAAAATCCTCAAAGATGAAATCCAAGCAAAACAGATGCAAAACACCCCCCTCCTCAAAATAAGGATAAATTGGTAAATACCAGAGGGGGGAAAACCTATTTATGCAACAAGGGAGCTAATCAGAGGAGAGATTATTCAAGCAATCTAGCTACCTATAAAGACATTTTCAAAGGTGAATACTGTCATTTTCATGAGTAAATAATTCAATGATAAATGGAAGTGGTTCAAAATGAGTGCAAGAAAGAAAATAAATGCATCAAACAAGGCACTAAGCAAGACTGACATATCTCTTTGCTCTATTGTGTTCATCTGTAAGCAAAGGGCAGCACTGACCTCCAATAGAGGCTTCTATTGGGCAGGCCAGGGTGGAGCTGAGAGCTAAACTCACTCCTCCAGCTCTGAGCCTTGGAGAAGGGAGGAGGGGAGCTGCTCTAGGGGAGGCAGCAAGTTAACTTGAAGAGGCTGGGGGAAGGCAGCATCTGTGAGATGCTGGAGCACAACTTCAAGACCCACAGCTCACCTCAGCTGAAGAGGAGTGGCATGCTGAAAAACATCTATCTCTACACTCTCTTTTCTGTAACTGTGGTAACAAAAGATTAAACAATGTAGGATTTCAGCAGAACATACTTATTATATATTTAGACTTAATCTATTTATGTAACCTTATGGAAAGCTTAAGAAACTAGACACTCATCCCTCCGTAACTAATTTTAGGGCCTAATGTGAACAATTTACATCAGATTACAAATATGAAAGACCTAGCATAAAGAAAATAATCAATAAATGAACCCCTGCCACCCCCACAACACACACCTCCGTCCAACTCCTCCACCACTACTACCACCACTACACAGGGCCTGTATTTGGGGCCGGATTATTTGCTTGTAAAAGTCCAAATCTCTGGAACTGGGGCACGCCCACCCCCACACATATCAGCTGTCCTCCCTGCATCTCCCCTCCCATCACACCTTGGAAACCCAAGTCCAGCCCAGACATTCCTCTCCCCTCCCTCTGCAGATGGGGTTAGTCTTCCACTCCCTCCCCAGGGAAAAAGAACAGCAGAATCTTGCTGGGTTTCCACATCTGGTGACAAGCATCTGAGCTTCCCTTTTCAATACCAGGGTTGACCTTTCACTGTTTAAAATACTGAAAATATGGGTGCCCTAAAACAGCTATTGCTACTTAAAACCTGGTTAGAATATTTCAGGGCTAAGGATGAATCATTCAAATAAATATTTTCTCATGAGGTTTTAAAGTAAGTCTCACCAACACACTGGTATGCTTTAATACCTAGAAAAATGACAAGAGCCTAAGAGATAATGGAAGAAATTTTTGTTTCCTTAGACTTCATTATATTTTTTTTCAAATATAAATGTGTTTTCATTATTTTAAACATTAAGGAGATATAAAAATAATTTAGGAAGCTGAGGTTAGAACAAAACCAAACAAATGACCACAGAATATTGAAAACTGCTGAAATTTAGCAACAACTATTATAAGGACTGAGATACAGAAAAAATACTTATATATATATATATGATTTACTTTATATAGGGGTATGTGTATGTATAAGTACATTTATTCACAGGAATTTCAAGTTAATTTCTTAAAAGTCTAACAGCCTTTTTTCTGTCATACTACACATGATTAATTTGGGAAATTATGACTGGCCATTTATTCTTCAGGGTAAACTCACTAATCTTTTTTTTTTTTTAATTATAGTTGTCCCTCACTATATCACGGTTCACTTATTGTGGCTTCACTGTATTGCAGGTTTTTTAAAATATATATATCTAATTCTGTATCGCAGAGTTTTCACAATATCATGGGATTTTGTATACTTCACTGGTGAGTACCCATATAGCATTTTATATGTTATTAAAGTTACATAGGTTTAAGAGTGTAGAAAGTGTTTAAGAGCATATGAAGTGTTTATAAGAGTGTGGGAAAGGTTAATAAGAGAGTGGGAAAGGTTCATAGGAGTGTGGGAAGGGTTTATAAAGCCTTAAAATATATATAATAATAAAATATAATACCACTACTTTGTGGATTTTCACCTACCTCTGGGTCTGGTGAGGGATCACTGTACTTTATTGTTATTCAATTACAGTTGTCTGCATTTTCCCCCTCACTAATCTTATATTAAGAAATAAATTGAACATTTAGAAAAGCAAAAAATGTTATCCCTTTCTAGCCTCAACAGGACAAAGCAGAAAGTCCCACATAGTCAAATTAGTTTAATCTTTCAGAATAAGTTGACTGAAATTACTAATAGATTAGTTTCTTTTAGCTACTTTTTCCCTTACTATAGAAACAATATAGGCTCAATATCTAGATTTAAAAAACACAGCTAAGCAGAAGAATAAAATACAAACTATCTGTAGTATTAACACCCAGAGATAGTCACTGTGTTCATTCATGTTGACCAGTCTCATTTCATACTAAATATTAAAAATTAATATATTATATTTTAAATAAATTTTTATATATTTGTTTATTATGAACTATTTTTTAAATATTTAGTAACCTGACAGTGCCTGCTTCACACTATATATCAAATAAATACATAAAAGTATCCAGAATATATTAGCTTATTCTCTTTATTACTTGTCAACTTTTAAAAATTTCTTTTGCTGGGGGGTGGGCTGGGCAGAGGGGAGTGAACAGGGAAAAAACTGGGACAATCATAGCTGCATAAACAATAATAAAATAAAATAAAATAAAAATTTCTATTGATTCTAGTGATGAAAAAAATTCTGGAAAAACTCCTAAAGGAAGTTCTGCTCCTAATGCTTTCATAAATTTATGCCTTGATTTTCTTTATTACATCAAATAACCAAACTGAAATCTATAAAATTAATCAAAACTATAAGAATTACTGCTTACTATGCTTATGGCACATCTTCTGAACAGGAAGCGTATTTTTCTCTATGTTAAGTACAAAATAAAGTGCAGTCATAAAACATAAAATGTAGTTCATGTGAACAACTGATTACATGGAATTCAATTAAATTTTAAACATCATTTAAATTAATTGATTTAATTCAAATAAAATCCATTCACACACTAGTGACTAATAAACTGAATTCTAATAACTCATATTCAGGAAGAAATGTTTAGCTTCGAACTCAAAAATTTTAATTAAACTAGAGAAATGTTACTCAAATTTTTTCAAGTCTCTGGAACTCAGTACTTATTGCTAACTTCCTAAAACACTGATTAAGCTTCAAAACAATTAAGTAAATAACTTTTTGAAAAATGAGACCCCTTCTTAAACTAGACTTCATTACATACACCTGAGGAAACCTGTGCCTGTGGATGGGGGAGAATGAACCAGAACCATTATTTGATTTTAGCAGCACAACTCGGTTCAGCTCGCACCGCTGAGGAATAGTTTCAGAAGTACTAAACTAGAGGAGCTAAAACAGCCACATTTATAGATGAAAGTCAAATTAGATCTTTTAATGCTTTTTAACATTTAAAAATACCAGCAGCACCAAATGATCTCAACTATCAACTATCTCTGAACTGCCTTTGTCTTCTGCCTTCGAAAACAGACTTGGTTCGATTAAACAGCAGTCTAGAGTTGCCAGTGCCCTAAAGATAGCAGAACTCTTGTACTGACGTATCACATTCTTGTTTACTGATTTCATCAAGTTAGGCCTGCAGAGAACTGGACTGAGCATCATGAGCTAACTTTGAAGATCCGCCTTCTGGGGAGGGGGGTGGTAGAAGAGGGGATAGAAGGGATAAACGGTGATGGAAGGAGACTTGACTGGGGTGGTGGGCACACAATACCATACACAGATGATGTGTTATAGAACTGTACACCTGAACCTATGTAATCTTATTAACCAATGTCAGCCCAATAATTCAATTAAAAAAAGAAAAAGAAAAAAAGGTTCCCCTATAGGGAATCTTCATTCCCTATAGGGGACGATTCCAAGTTCCGCACTCAGAAAGGCCAGTGGGGAGCAAGGTCAGCACCTAGGACCCACACCCATGGATAAGTTTTCCCATGGGGAATCAGGCCTGCATTGTACCTAGGCTCCTATGAGACTTGCTTTTGCTAAAACTCCCTCACCCCTGGACTGAGGCAGCAAATGTTTACTGCATATCTTTAAAGTGACTTCCTAAAATCTGTGCTAAACCTCCCAAGTATGGCATGTAACCAGTTCAACCACTTTTTCCCTTGACCTGTAACATCATTCTCTTTGAAGTAATTAGCAACATTCTTTCCTTTGTTATCTGTAAAAGGTAATCAACTACAGCAAACCTGTGCATAGTAAATGAGGACCATCCTCAATGTAATGTGCCCAGAATAGCAATAAAAGCTTGTCCAGGCAGGGGTCAGGGCCCTCTCTCACTCAGAGAGCAGCCGTGCAGTTCCTTTTTCTCCAGAGGACTTCTATAGTCCGTGTGAATTTGTTCGTCGCAGCCACAACACACAGACCCTGCTGGCCAGGGTCCACATCAATTCCCTAACTTCTCAAAACCTCACTGATCTTTGATTTTTCTGAACTCCTGGGGCTGCCATCCCCAAAGACCATTACACAACATGTTTGGTTTGGTATTCCCTTATACCTCCCCTCCCTGCCCAATCAACATGCAGGAATGAGATACGATATTCTTTCCTATGCCAAACACACACAGTGCTGGGCTAAGAACCCAACAAATATTTGACCAGCTTTTAACTGACTCCCCGACATCTGTGAGATTTCTGAACTTTTATTCAAAGCTCTTTTCTTGTGAATAGTTCCTTCAACTGAAAAAGTGGTATACTTTACCTTACAAAACTTTCTTTATGCCGTATTTGCCTTCTAGTTTATTTTTAACTCTCAAAAAGGCTGGTGTGTCTGGGCCATCAGAGGAGAAAATGTGTAGTGATGGAAAGTCAGCCTGATAATTTGAACAAATCAAGATCTTGGGACAGTGAAAGTGACCACAGAGGCAGCAAAAAGGAATACAAACCAGCAGGCCCAATTCTTTTAAAAAAGAACACAAGTTTTGGTTTCATCCCATCCCGTCATCTGCAGAGGCTGGGCTTGTGGGGCACTTAGAAAGGAGATTCGAGGTCCCAGCCTTGAGATGAGGAACCTAAGGCCCTGGGAGGTGAAATGAGTTATCTGACCTACACAGCTAATTAAGTAAGCAGAGCTGGGATTAGAACTCAGCTACCCTGCCTTTCAAATTTCTGATCAGTATTGTTAAAATGAGTCTGTAGAAGCAAACCCCTAGTGATATCTTTTTTTTTTAAGATTTTACTTATTTATTTTAGACAGAGGGGAAGGGAGGAATAAAGGGAAGGGGAGAAACATCGATGTGTGCTTGCTTCTCACACGCCCCCTATTGGGGACCTGACCTGACCGGCAGCCCAGGCATATGCCCTGACTGGGAATTGAACCTGTGACACTTTGGTTTGTATGCTGGCACTCAATGCACTGAACCACACCAGCCAGGGCTCCTGGTGACTTCTTAAAGCAAATTGTTGGATGACCAGTGGTGGTAAATTTAAATTCTGGAATGGACTATCCTGGCTTGACTGCCTGGCTACATGAATATAGCCTTGGAGCAGACAGAAGAATATGTAAATGGACAAGTGAAGAACACGTGTATGGGGATGCACTTATGCAAGGAAAGAATTTGTTATACATAAGCACACAGAAGAGAAGTGTGTGAAGACATCAAGAGTACAGCACTTTTCATACTTGAATATTTTTTAATATAATTTGTCATATTTTATAATAGTTGGTGATTTTTCACTGACATGTTAGTAAATGTATAAAATTGTGATGTCTTGGCTGGTGTGGCTCAGTGGATTGAGCACTGGCCTGTACACCAAAGGGTCACCGGTTCAATTCCCAGGCAAGGTACATGCCTGGGTTGTGGGCCAGGTCCCCAGTAGGGAGCACATGAGAGGCAACCACACATTGATGTTTCTCTCCCTCTCTTTCTCCCTGCCTTCCCCTCTGTCTAAAAATAAATAAATAAAATCATTTAAAAAATGAAATTGTGAAATTAATTGTAAAGAATTCTTTCATATTTCAGTTTTAGTCTTTCTCTTTACCTGTATGCCAGTGTGCAGAATGCAAAAACAATTTTTTTAAAAGGAAACTCTTAAAAGAAAGAAAGAACAAATACTTAGCTTGGGAAAACTAGAGCAACTCATACTTTCCTTCCTTTCAAAATATGTTAAAACGTATCTACCTGCCTACTTATCTGCTTTACATTGCAAATTTTTACTACAAATCACAGTTTGTACATATCTTTCACTTTTGGGAATTTAATGTGTCACAAAATTTTTTCAAATAAGTGTCTGAAAAGTAAATCTATATATTCAAATTATAAACCCAATTCTTGCAACTCAGAAGAGGCTCGAAAAAGTCAAAAGGAAGTCATGTGTCTTAGCTTACCATATGCAGGGGAAAACGTGAAGTAGTTCAGATGACAAATGTCATAGGCTTCAATCCTAACATCTTTCCAGATGCCCTGGGTAGGAAAGGAAGGCCCCCAGTCCCAACTGAAGGAACATTGCTCCTGTAATTTCAAGGGGGGAAAAAGAAGATAGATTCTGGTTACCATGAAATTTAAACTTTTTTTTTTAAGTTTTCTTTTTAAGATATTATAAAAGTACATATTAGTTTGCTGGGGCTGCCAGAACAAAATATCACAGATCAGATGGCTCAAACGACAGCAATTTATTTTGTCACAGTTCGAAAAGCGGGGAATTCCCAGCACCTAGGCGATGGTAGGAATGACTTCTCCTGAAACCTCTCTCCTAGGCTGGCGGAAGGTGCCTTCTCACTGTGCCCTCACAGTCATTACTCTGTGTGCTTGCACACATCCCTAGCGTCTCTCTCTGTTGTCCAAACTTCCTCTTCCTGTAAGGACTTCATTCTCATTGGATGGGAACCTACCCTAACAGTCTCATTTAACTTGGTCATCTCTGTAAAGACCTTATTTCCAGGTAGGGCTACATTTTGAGCGATAGAGGTTTAGGACTTCAACATACAAATTTGGGGGGTTGAAAAAAACAAATTTGGGGGAAAGGAGCACAGAATTAACTCCATAAGAGTTCTGTGTGTGTGGGTGTCCTATCCATAGGATCTAAAAGGGCCCACAATGCCCTGGCAGGGTGGTTCAGTTAGTCAGAGCGTTGTATATCTATGCAGGTTTGATCCCTGGTCAGGGCTTATAACTAGGGTGCTGGTTCAATCCCAGTCGGGGTACCTATAGGAGGCAGCCAGTCAATGTTTCTCTCTCATCTATCTCTCTCTGTCTCTCTCTGTCTGCCCCTCCCCCCACCTACCCTGTGTCCTCTCTCTCTAAAATCAATAAACATCTTGGGTGAGGATTAAAAAAATAAATAATAAACAAAAAAATAAAATGGCCTACAATGATTCCCCCCTAGTATTCATGCCCTTGTGGAATCCCCTCCCCTTGAGTATGGATTAGACGTAGCAAATCACTTCTAACCAGCAGAATACAGCAGAGGTGATAACTTTGATAACTTCCAAAATTAGGTAATAAAAGACTGTACCTTCTGCTTGGGGAGCTCGCTCCCACTCTCTCTTGGCCAAGGGGGAAGCCAGCTGCCATGTTGTGAGGTGTCTCTGTAGACAGGCCCATAGGAGTGGGCTTGGAAGCTAACCTGGGGCCTGCCGATAACCACATGCGGGAACTTAGACACAAACCCTCCTAGTCAGCCTGGAGATGACTGCAGCCCTGGTCCACGGCTTCACGGTAACCTCACAAGTGACCCTGAGTTAGAGACACCCAGCTAAGCCACACCTTCCTGACAGAAACTATGACAATAAGTGTCATTTTAAGCTGATAATTTTTGACATTATTTGCTATACATCAGTAGATAACTAATATATCAACTTACATAACTAGTTATATTAGGCAGAAATGTTCTAAGAACATAAAATTTAATTAGGTGCATTTGTTCTTCAAAAGCATATTACATTGAGGCAACAGAACAGTTACTTTTTAGACTTCTCAAAAATATCTCTTACCCTACCATTGTATTTACATGGAATAACTATAGAGAATATTGTGTTTAAATGAGTAACTATAAAAAATGAAGAAACAAATTGGAAGATTAAAGGTTTAAAAAACTCTAGCTAGACTTGCCAACCCCTATTTGCTCCAGTATGAATTCAGAAGTACTTGTTTCTGAACTTAGGGCCGCAGAACGATCAGTTCACTGATGACACGGGTAGCCAGGGCAGATACTCTGTCCAGACCTACCCAGCCCGGCTCCCTGGTTCTCCCTTCAGACACATTTCAACTTTCATATTAATGTGCAAAGGTTCAAATTCAAAAGCAGGACATGGATCCCTTAAAATAAGTCCCTTTTTAGGCAGACTATTTCTAATTTCTACTTCTTAAAAGAAAAAATTATTTTCAAAATACAGTCCATTAAAATGTATGAGACAATGAGTTCAGCTTTTTGAAAGGAACAAGCACCAGAGGAAGTACTAAGATCTTTTTGAAGGGAGCATTTGTAGAGTACAGCCTGAGGATTTGGCCAAACTGTTCTCATTTAAGTGTTATTTCCCAAGCTCTGTATTTACCAGAGACAGAGATCAATTCATTTCCATTACAGGGAAAAATAAAGAATTAAAACCATTTCATAGCATCTGTATCTGTTGAAATTCACCAGGTAAGTATCAGATTGTCATGTTCAGAATGAAACCCACCATGGGGATATCTATTGGAAAATTTGTAAGTTCAGATATGTAATTCTTTTATCAGGGACAGAGAGAAGTAAGAGGGCAAAAATACTAAACATCTAAAAACATATATATGTGTGTATATATATAGTCAACATCTTCTATGGAAGACTATTTTCCCCAGCAATGGCTACAAATCACTTCTATTCATACAACCTCCCCAAGTATGTTATCACTTATTCAAAAAATATTTGCAAAGTGCTTTCTATGTGTCAGGCTGGTAGTATATCAATGTTCAAATCAGATACAGTCCTTCTGTTTCTAGTGCTCACAGCACAGCAAGAAATGCAGGCTCTGAATTAAAAAAATCACAAATACAAAGGAAACACACAGGGAACAAATAATGGGGGAAGGAGATGTCAAACAAGATTTCCTGAATAATAGCAACTTTTATATGGAGACTTGAAGGTAAGTCCCACTTGTCCAGGGTATTTAGGGGAGAGGGAAGTAAAGCATCCCTTTCAGTAGTAACAGCAAGAAAGTGCGATGCCATCCAGGAAACGCAGAGAGAACAATGGGAGAAGTGGCAGAAGACTGAAAAAGTAATTGTGGGCTAACAGAGCTAAGAACTCTAGGCTGTAGCCTGAAGGCAATGAGGAACGGTTGAAGAGTTTTTAAAAGCAGAAGTACTGTGATTTTTGACTGAAAAGAACATTCTGGCTGCTCTGTGGCAAATTAACTGGAGGAAGGCAAATGAGGTTGGAGGGATACTGGGGCAATACTTCATGCAAGAAATGATGACAGACTGAACCCAAGCATGATAGCAGGAATGGAGCGTGGGCAGATTTGAGAACCACTGATGAGGTAACATCCACATTATCAAAAGACTTAGCCATGCATTTGAGGAGGGAAGAAAGTGAGACAGAAGAATCAAAAATAACTCCTAGGTTTCTGGCTTGAGTGACTGTCTTACATGGTATTCCATTTAGCAAGACAGGGAGTTTTGGGAGAAGGGTGTAGATCCCAAGTGCAGTGTGGGACATACTGAGCTTTAAGGTCCCAGTGAATCATCCAAGTGAAGATGCCAAATAGGCAATTGAACATCGGGTCCGAATTAAAGAGAGGTCTGAACGGACAACACGACATTAGAAGTCACTGGAAATTTGATTGGTTATTGAAGAAACAAAGATACATGAGACAGACTAGAGAGGATACAAAAATTAAAGGAGAAGAGTGTCCAGAACAGAGAAAAGACTGAACAGTAAGACTTTTAAGAGGAGGAAGTTGGTCTGGCTAAAGAGACTTAGCAGGAAGAGCCAAGGATGTCCATGGAAAGCCAGAAAAATGGAGTGGAATGTTCCAAAGCGGGAGGTGAGGTGATGGCTTCCACCATTCAAGCTGGACAGAGAAGGAAGCAGAGATAAGTGGTGGAGAAGGCAGAGAGGCCAAAGAACAGATGGAGAGTAACATTTCCTCATTATATCCACTCTCCACCTCTTTCCCACCAACTTCACGTAAGCTAAGCTCTGAGGCATTTTGTCAGTGACACACTTAGAGGTCTGTAATTACAGAAATACGTCTCCAAAACAAATAATATTACCACCCTACATTTGAAATAGCTGTACAGCACTTTATTATGGAAAGTGTATTTACATTAATATTTCACTGTATCTTCATATTAACAGTCAGGAAGGAAGGGAAGAGATCAGCTCCATACACAAATGATAGACTTGCCTAAGACCCTTCTGGGTTTGTAAAGCCAGAATTCAGATCCACAAATCCTGATTTGCTGTCCAATTCAGGCCTCTTCACACTGGATCAGGTCAGTCTAGCCAGAAACACACCCCAAATTTAGTCTCCCACTCTCACTGCGATGGTAGAAACCTGGGTCTGATTCCTGATATTAGTAAAAGAGGAGTTTGTTCTATCTAAATAAACTGAAAGTGTGATTTAAATGCCACAAAGTGACTAGCGGGTAAAGGGAAGCTACAACATGGATATTTGTAGAACATATATAGACTGGTACTGATGACCTGAAAAGTGAACTTTCACATTAGGATCCAGGAAGTCCTCGTTTCCATAGAAGGTTGAAGATAGAAGAGGGCAGGAAAGCGCAACCTCCAGTATTAAAACCACTGTGCCATTTGAAGCCAAAGACAAAAAACAAAAGCTAATGTTTAAACAGAAGTGTAAGTAAATGTTCAATGGAACTCCTGACTACTTAGTCACTTCCTGTCCCGCCACAGCTGAATGAACACATGGTTACTGACACACTGACACGAATCCAGGTACATGAAGTCAAACAGGTGGGAGTTTAATTCTGACCTTAGTACTTACTTTAAGGAAGCATGATTTAAAGGTAAGAGCTGTTTAATTTAAATAATCAGAATTTATCAACTGCGGTTCCAGTCAATGAGTGCTGAAAAAATATACTTAGTATTTTCACAATGAAACCAGTGATTACATTTGTTGTTAAAATTAAATGCTAATTCCTCAAAACATTTAAAAAATAGACTTATCATGTAATGCAGTCATCCCACTTCTGGGTATATATCAAAAAAAAATTGAAAGCAAGGTCTCAAAGAGGTATTTGTATGTCCATACGTAGCAGCATTATTCAAAACAGCCAAAGGTGGAAGCAACGCAAATGTCCATTAACAGATGATTGAATAAATAAAATATAGTATACACACACAATGGACTATTTTAAAAGGAAGGAAATTCTGACATGTGCTACAACACAGACGGACCTGGAGAACATTATGGTAAGTGTAATAAGCCAGTGACAAAAAGACAAATATTGGGTGATTCCACTTATATGTGGTATCTAGAGGAGTCAGACTCGTAGAAACACACAGCATGGTGGTTATCAGGGCTGGGAGAAAGAGCAAATGAGGAGTTATTGTTAACGAGTATGGAGTTTCGGTTGTGCTGCATGAAAAATGACCGGAGACTGCTTTCCCGTCCATGGGAATGTGCTTAATAACGCTGACCTGCACGCTTAAAAATGGCTAAGATGGTAAATTTCGTGTTATGTGTATTTTAACCCAATTAAAATAATTTTAAATAAAAAACTAAGTATCACATAGAATACTAATTCAACCATGAACTAGAGCAAATCCAAGTCATCTAGACTGATATTAGACTCAAAGAAAAACATCCCCTTGTGGCTTTTGTTATCTGGTGTTAGATTTTATTAAAACCTACCAGTAAAATATAAGAACATGTCAGCAAATATATTAATAATTACAGAAGGCTTCCTAGTAACAAGAATCACTAATAAATATGAAACTGATGGCCTGGTGAAAAGTTTGCTAAACCTAAATGTTGAAAAATAATGTGTAAAGTTACATCACTAGTCACCTATTTGTCTTCTTTTCCTGATGTTACCTAAGTTCTAAAACATGCTTCAAAAAAATAATCCAGAAAGACAAAAATTCTCCACAAAAAAAATCATATAATCTTTTGGCTCTTATTTTTAAAAACTTTCAAATCCCACTATGAGACAAGAAAGAGATGTTCAACTTCCCAAGGGAGTCTTCAAACAAGCATTTCATACCCAGCACATCCAACCCTCAAGGTTACAGCCCCATCCACTCGTGAGACCGTTACCTTTCGAATGAAGTTGACATGGCATTCTCCCTTCTGGACATTTGGAGGGCAGTTTGGGGGCACCTCATAGCTAGTGTGGGCTCTGCTCTGCTGTTCCGCATACAACACTGGTGACTGGAAATGCAGCTCAATGGAGTTTTGGGGTCTGACCACTTGGGTAATATCAAAGCTCTGAATTAAAGGCAAAGAACAAATGTGGAAGCAGTCTTGTATGTAAAAGTTTAGATATAGGCATATATAAGATGGAAGGAGAGATGCACAAAATAATTGAAACCTTTACGTTGAGACTTTTAGCAAGAAAAAACATTTTTCCAAAATAGTATAATTAAGTTGTCAACTTTTAATTATAACTGAGTACATTCTCCTGCCCAACATAGATTTCTAGTTTTCTCCTGTTTGTACTGACAGATGATGCTCCCAGTAAACAGAGCAAGCAGAAAATATATTTAGCTCTGTAATGTCTGCTCTGGCTATTTACATATGACCTTGAACTGCCAAGGATTTCCTAGACGCTTCATGACTCTTTGGTATAAATAGCATGTAGTGATAAATTACTTTTGTTTTGGCAAGTCTACCCTTGAAAGGGAAGGGACATCAGGATATGATCTCATAACGTAATTATTCCAGAAAGGAAGGAACATTTTCTTTTAAAATGGTGTGCCAATTGTCATTTCCCATGAAACCATGGATCACCAAACAACAAAGAAGGAAATGGCATTTGTTGAATACTTCCCATATGTCAAGAAATGTGCTGGTCATTTTCTGCAATTAGCTTACTAAATTCTCACAATTACTCCATAGGATCTGTAGTATTTTCATCATCCTATAAATGTAACCACTGAGAAATAAAGTAACTTACACAGTGCTTCAAAGAGCTTATAGCAGCCTGCATGGGCAAATATGCACCTACATTTGTCTACTCACAATGACAATGAACAGAAACACATATAAGTGGGGTTTTCTAACCTGCTGTTATTATGTACTTACGTATCTTTTGAACATGTTGTTCGTTTTCCCAATAAGAACATTATTGAGTAGGACTTTTGCAACTGTATCGACACCCTCAAAAACCAAATTTACTTTTTGCCATTTGCTAAAAAAAGAAAATTAAGACAAGAAGTATAAAACATTAATTTAGCTGTCTTTTATGTTAGTTTAGAGCTAAAGGAATAAATATTTCGCAGAAAATATATTTCACTAAAAATCAGTTTCCAATGAAGTTTCCAGAAGTTTAATACATTTTTTTAAAGATTTTATTTACTTATTTAGAGAGAATGGAAGGGAGGGAGAAAGAGAGAGCGAGAAACATCAATGTGTGGGTGCCTCTCACATAGCCCCCCGCTAGAGACGTGGCCTGCAACCCAGGCATGTGCCCTGACTGGGAATCGAACTGGCGACCCTTTGGTTCACAGCCCAAGTAGTTTAATACATTTTTATACTGAGTGACCCTTATCTTTCTTCATAATATTTCAATCACCATAAAATCATGAGCACAACTTATAATTTCCAAATTCATTGACTTTTTTCTAGAACTTCACAAAGTTCTTATGAAAACCAAGTTAAATAACAGACACAAAAAGTTTTCACAAAACCCAAAGGTGCAAGTGCTAACACTAAGGTAACAGACTTGATTCAGGTTCAGAAGTCATGCTGGGAACCAAGGGGAGAAAGCTGGACAAGTCAGCAGGGTGGGAGCGGGTGCAGGAAGTGATGCAGGGATGGGCGACATTAAGCACTATTTCCACAGACAAGCAGAGAAGATTAAATTTGATTTGCCAATCAAAAGGAAGAGACTGTTGTTATTGAGCAAGAACATCATGGTAAAAATCAATATTTGCAGAAGATGAACGCCCTGGAAAATAAAAAGACCAAGCCATAAATTTAGTTAGGCAGTTTTAGCCTAATTCCAGGCATTCACTAACTAAGGTGTAGGCAAAGATGAAAACTTAAAAATGAGGAAGAAGGGGCTGAATCAATAAAAAATGCTAGGCAAAAATTCACAAGACTCAGAAACAGACTGAATGAATACAGGGAGATGAAGAAAAGATACGATGAGACAACAAATACCTTAGGCATAGAAGACTGAGTAAATGGTGTTAATGCAAAAGAAACAATGAGGCTGTTAGAATATAAAGTAGCTTTAAGTGGGAAAGTCGATTGGTTAAATTTGGGATATGTTGAGTTCAAGGTGAAAGAAGGCCCTTAATGGGGAAATAACAGCCTGGACCACAGGAATGTTGTGATATTGAGCACCATATACTGGCTTTATTTCTCTTCTAAATAATAGCCAAAAAAAGACCTACGAAAGGGACGAAATATTTTTTTTCTTTAGCAATAATGATGGTAGATATAATTAGGTTACATTCTGCTTCACAGAATATTACTGAAAACTATAACATGATTTTTCTCATGGCCTCATGACACAATATAAGGCCAATGCCATAGTCGCAAAGGCTGGTTAACACCACACTAAACAAATGACGTGCCTCTGATCCTACTTGATAATATCACAAATACATACACTCCACTGATTGCTGTGAGCAGGGAGATGGACATGCAGATAAGAGAACTGACCAGGTTTAGGTGACTCCATTATAATCACAGGAAAATGACTAAGACATAAGTTCATGACTGATAATCAATGGAACCATTCTTATATACAAATCAAAACCTAAATCATACATTCACTTTTTAAATTTCTTTTTTATTGATTGATTTTAGAGAAAGAGAGAGGAAGAGAGAAAAACATTGATTTGTTGTCCCACTCTTTTATGCATTTGTTGGTTGATTCTTGCACGTGCCCTGACCAGGGATCGAACCCACAACTGTGGTGCATTGGGATAATGCTTTAACCAACTGAGCTACCTGGCCAGGGCCATATATATCATACATATTCACTTTTATAATAAGGCTTTAGTCAAAAAAACCTCTGATATGAAACCTAAAACAGCAGGAAATTATAGCAGAGCTAGAAAAAGAAGAAAAGCTCAAATAATTATAAAAATAAATAAAAATAGATATATATACATACATACCCAATGTCAAAGGGGATTTGAAATTCCTTGCTATAGGTCCAGTTATCCAAGGAGATCCATCTATAGTTAAGGTCATTAAACCTGTAGTAAGGATCCTGTTGATAAAAATTATGGTAGGTGATTAAGTATGCAAAAAATAAATAAACATTAAATAAGTTATTAATGATAGCTATTTATCATCTAATAATTAATGAGCTCTTGGCTTAGGAGTATAGGTATTTCACATGCCAGTACACCTCTCAAGGCTAAAGCTCCATCTGTTTACAAGACCATTATTTTTCAAACAAAGTTGACATGGCATTCGCATGCCAAAAATACTAAAAGATTTTTTTTTAAAAAAAGCCCAACAAAATACCTGAAATGAAAGAGCTCCGAAATATAAATAATACAGTTTCACTACCAAAGAAGATTGGCTTCCCTTGTTAAAACCAAACTCACCTCCAAGAAATTAGCATTAAATGAAAGCCAGCACTTCTGATGTGTAGCAGTGCTTCTCTCATTGCCCTGCGGTTCTCCCTGCTGCTGCCGCCACTCTCGGCTTCCCTCTGGGGACAACGCATCTCCTCTGCTGCCCACAGGCCAGCAAAACTCCCAGTCTCTGGATTTACTTAGCATTTCCAAAGTTATTTTTCATTCACTTTTACTAAGTGAGCCCTAAAAGGATATCTACAGAGAGTAATAATACACAGGAAGCACAGATACCATGAAACTTTCAAACCTCAGGTTTCCTGTATTATCCCAGATCAGCTCAGAGAACTACAACCCGCAGGCCAAATGCAGCTCACTACTAGTTTGTGTGTGGCCAGCAAACTAAGAACAGACATGTGTCGATCAATGTAATTTTAGTGGAGAACAGTCGTGCCCATCCCTTTACAAATTATATAGGGCAGCTTTCATGGCATGACAGAGACCACAGGGCCCATGAAGTCTAAAACAGTCCCTAGCCCATCACTGAACACGGCTGCCAACCTCTGCCCTGGGTGACCAGCCTGCTGGATGTTCGCGGTGCCATTCCACCTGCGTGTCCAGCCCCAAGTCCTCCGTTCCACCACCCTTAGTCCTTCTTCTCATACTCTTTGGAAAAAGAGTACCTCCCAGATGAGGGCTCCCAAACAGGAGGCAGAACAGAAAGTGGTAAACAGAGCTTTTTGGTCCATCTTCTGTGAGCATCCCCAGAGCTAGGAAACAGAAGGGAAACAGTGCCAGCCCGGAGGGCTTCTCCCCCTGACTGGGACAGGCCTGAGGGATTTCCTCAGGGACTGCAACTCCAGATGAAGAAGGAAAAGCTGACTTCGTCTAAGTTCCACAGAGGTAAGGGCTGGACGGCCACGTTAGGTTGGCAAAGACCAGCTGGGCACTTGCCCAGAGCATAAGCCTGTAAGAGACTCTACATCACTGAGGGTGTTTCAAGATGGAAAGAAAGGCACATGCCAGAGAGTGCTGACTGGAAGAAAGATATATTTTGATAAGCTACTAGGGGTGGGAGTGGTTGATGAGATTTAATAGCAACCAGTAATCACCCAACTGACTTTTAAGGTCTGGTTTTATTCTGTTAAACGGGGTGTTCCGAGCAAGCCAACTTGCTTTCTTTTCTGCTCTTCCCCGCACAGGACTCAGCCTCTCCAATGAATAAACCTCCAATAAATACTTAAGGACACAGGTTTGAAGAGGCACCTAATTATTAGCCTACCCATGTGTCTCCATCCAGCCCTATTTATAACTCTACACTGTGGACTGGGTCCAGTGCAGTTAAAAATATCATGATGAGGAAGGTGTGAAGGCGAACGCAGTTGCAACACGTCCACGTTTTAAGCATCAGGGCTGCTGACGACCTGGCTTTCAGGGCACAAGTCCCCTTCCTGTCCCCCAGATCCTGGAAGGAAGCTGCATGTTGCGTTCGAGGGGGCCATCTTCTCAGATGTATGTTTTCTAGGCAAACAGAATTGAAAGCATTAAGCATTTTTTCTTACTTAAAAAATGGATCTGAAAAGGCTATATACTGTTTGATTCCAACCACGTGACGTTTTGGAAAAGGCAAAACTATGAAGATAGTCAAAGGGTCAGTGGTTGCCAGGGATTAAGGGGGAGAGAGACATGAATAGGCAGAGGGCAGTGAAATTACTCTGAATAACACTGTAGGGGTGGGTCCATATCATTACACAGCCATCAAAACCCACAGAACATACTGTGTCAAGAGTGAATGGTAACACAAACTACAGATTTGGGGTCATAATGATGGGTGCCACTGCAGGGTCACCGACAGAAATAAATGTACCGGCTCTCATGGGGGATGTTGATAATGGCGAGGCTGTGCAGGTGAGGGAGTATATGGGTCCTCTCTTTATTTTCCACTCAGTTTTGCTGTGAACCTAAAATTGTTTCAAAAACCGAAGTCTTTTAAAAAAGATTCTCTTACTATGGGAAAATACTTTACTGTCCCTAAAATAAAAATTGCAGACTTACATTACATTTGTAATAACTATTCCAAATGCTAAGCAACCAACGTAATTTGGTTCCAGATTGGTCTGACCCCCTTTGCTCGTATTAAAATTCTGAGTCCTATTTAAAGCAAACAGTGGCTCGGTGTTCAAACTGCTGACTAAGGACCCATGTAAGTCACTGAGCTGTTAAGCAAACCCATGAACCCGAAAAACAGTAGCAGTATCATTTGTTGAGCACTTACTACACATATCAGTCTCCAAGATAGGCACTCACACACTCTTATTTTCCTAACAAACGTGGTAATAAATACCATTTTATAGAGGAAGAAACTAAAGCTCCAAAAGGTGGAGTGACGTTCCTGAGGCCCTAACACTAAGCAGAAGTACATCCAGGAACCAAACCAGCTCAGCCTAACACCAAGGTCTGCATTCATTCAACTATACTACAGTACCTCACACCATATAAACGTAGCAAGAACAGTAAGTGAAAGCTACTGCCCGGGACCCTAGGGAGCAGGTGCTAATATCACGCCTTTTACTAAGACTCCAAGGCCCTAAGTCAAATGACTACTTAAGTGCTGAAGCACAGATTCAGGCCCAGGAAATCGGGCTCCAGAATCCACATGCTTCATCATTGCCTAACACTGCCATCAATGTCACAAATGCTGTCACTATTTATAATGTCAGTGCTACCTACCAAGGGGGAAGGAGGAGAGAAACACGCTGTGAGGCCTGACTTAGTTACTTATAATTGATATTTACCACACTTATTGTACATCAAGAAACTCTGTGTCATGCAACCATGCAAATAACAGTATGCCTCATTTTCTCTATAAGCTTCTAAACTTCCTCTATTTATATCTACTTATGAGGCCTGTCCAGAAGGTATCCAGCCATGCAATATGAAAGAGACATTTACTGAAGAAGATACAAGGTACAAGAAACATTGTACATAGGACAATGACACCTCGGTCCCCTTCAAAGTAGCCACAGGGGGACCTCACACTGTTCTCCCAACTGCCATCAGCTGCCCCATCATATTTTCCTGAATCTCATCAACAGTCTGAAATCTCTTTGCTTTCACAAGTGATTTTGGTTTGGGGAAAAGCCAGAAGTTGCAGGATGCCAAATCTGGGCTGTAGGGGCAATGAGTCACCTGGGTGATTTGACATTTCTCAAAAAAACTCTGCACCAGACATGATGCAAGAATGGACGTGTTGTTGTGATGAAGCTGCGAATCACCAGGTACCCACAGCTGTGACTTTTTGAATCATCCAAATAGTTTCCATGGAGGAATGTTCAAGCTTAGCACAAAATTTGATGCAGATTCATTGCTCTACTCACTCAGTCATTTTGAATGCCATGACCACACAGTACACATGCTCACTCAAAGGCACCTACAGCCCCCACTGACTAGTACAGTGAAGTCATCATTGTTCATGCACGCACATTCCAGTCCACTCTCCTTGGCTGCCAGGTTACACTGATGTTGTGAAAACCATTCTCATTATATTAACAATGGCTGGACTTTTTCCCAACAAACCTCGTACATGAAAAGAAGAAACAAAAACAAAATGGCATTGAAATTCTGGGCTTCATTCACTGAGAAAATATTGGTGCTTCTGTTATAAATAGGAGCAATAAGGAAAATTAAGGATTGGGAGGACTGAGAGAAGAGATATTTGAATACACTGAGTTTTAATATGCCCTGAAGACATTCAGATTAAAAAGTGGAGCAAAATTCGCAGCAGCAAATCAGGAGACGGTGGTAGTTAGAGATTGAGGCATTTGAGTAATTCTGGAACAAAGGTGATGGCTGAACTCGGAGACTTCCAAGAGACTCAGAATAGACAGGGAATGACCCTCAGGAAATGCTTGCATTTATCAAGAAATTTTAGCAAATGGGACGCTTTTAGTGGTATATATGTATTTTTTATTATCTTATATTGATTATGCTATTACAGTTGTCCTGATTTTTCTCCCTTTGCCCACCTCCACTTAGCACCTCACACCCCTGCAGACCAACCCCCACCATTGTTCATGTCCATGGGTCATGCATATTCTTTGACTACTCCATTTCCTATATTGTACTTTAGATCCCTATGGCTCCTCTGTAACTACCTATTTGTATTTCTTAATTACTTCACCTCTTCATCCATTTCCACACAACCCCCTCCTATCTGGCAGCCATCAAAACACTCTCCTTATCCGAGATTCCGTCTCTGTTCTTCTTGTTTGCCTAGTTTGTTATTTAGATGCAATTGTTGATAGATATGTATTTATTGCCATTTTATTGTTCATAGTTTCAATCTTCTTTTTCTTAAATGACTGCCTTTAACATTTCATATAATAATGGTTTTATGATGATAAACTCCTTTAGTTATTTTTTGTCTGAGAAGCTCTTTATCTACCCTTTGATTCTAAATGATAACTTTGCTGGGTAGAGCAATCTTCACTGGAGGTCCCCGCTTTTCATGACTTTGAATATGTCTTGCCAACCCCTTGTACCCTGCAAAGTTTCTTTTAAGAAATCAGACTTCCGGCCAAGATACAAGCGTAAGTAGAAACACTGTGCCTCCTTGCACAACGAAAATTAAGGACAACAAAGGTTTAGAAACAAAAACACAACCATAACAGACAGAAAACTGAACTGTACAGAAGTCTGACAACCATTCATCCAGACAGGTAAGAAGGGCAGAGTCGAAGGCCAGCAGAGAAGGGTTGAGGCAGGAAAAGGCAGTGGCTGGCAGACCTGGGCACGCAGGCAGCACGGGGCTAGCAGACCCTGGGCACAGACCCAGTGAGGCACGCAAGGCGGTTGGCTGACCACAGTCATGCATTTGCTCGCAGATAAACCAGGTGAAAACGGGCAGCGAGACAGACCGAGCAACCCAGGGCCCAAGCAATGGGAAATAAAGCCTAAAAGCACCAACTGAAAAAACTTGCAGGGGTTGAGGTGCCAGGAGAGACTCCCAGACTCAGAGGAGAGGTCGTTGGAGACACCCACAGGGTCCTAGAATGTCCACAAGCCCACCAACCTGGGAACCAGCACCAGAAGGGCCCAGTTTGCTTGCGGGAAGCAGCAGAGGGGACAGAAATCCAAGAGAGAGTGGAACAAGTGCCATTGTTCCCTCCCTAACCACGCCCCCACATACAGTGTCCCAACAAAGAGACTGGGTTTCCCTGCCCTGGCGAACAACTAAGGCTCTGCCCTTCATACAAACAGGCATGACCTGACCAAAAAACTATGGCTCAAACAGACTAACAAATCAAAGCCCCAGAGCCAATACTTTTAAGCCACCAAAACATAGCCAACATATCAGATGGACAGTTCAAAGCACTGCTAATCAGGATGCTCACAGAACTGGTTGATTTTGGTTCAAAAATTGGATGACAAAATGAAGGCTACACTAAGTGAAATGAAGGAAAATGCACAGGGAACCAATAGCGATGGGAAGAAAACTGGGACTCAAATCAATGGAGTGGACCAGAGGAAGAAAGAAACAAGCAAACAGAAAAGAATGAAGAAATGAGAATTCAAAAACATGAGGAGAGGCTTGGGAACCTCCAGGACATCTTTAAATGTTTCAACATCTGAATTATAGGGGTACCAGAAGGGGAAGAGGAAGAGCAACAAGTGGAAAACTTACTTGAACAAATAATAAAGGGGAACTTCCCCAATCTGGCAAAGGAAATAGACTTCCAGGAAGTCCAGGAAGCTCAAAGAGTCCCAAAGAAGTTGGACCCAAGGAGGAACACACCAAGGCACATCAATATTTCATTAGCCAAGATTAAAATGAAGGAGAGAATTCTACAAGCAGCAAGAGATAAAGGGACAGTCACATACAAAGTAGTTCCCATCAGACTGTCAGCTGATTTCTCAAAAGAGACCTTACAGGCAAGAAGGGGCTGGAAAGAAGCATTCCAAGTCATGAAAGGCAAGGACTTACATCCAAGACTGCTCTATCTAGCAAAGCTTTCATTTAGAATGGAAGGGTGGATAAAGCGCTTCTCAGATAAGGTCAAGTTCAAGGAGTTCATCATCACCAAGCCCTTATTATATGAAATGTTAAAGGGACTTATCTAAGAAAAAGAAGAAAAAAAGATGAACAGTGAAAGGAGAGCAAACTCACAGTTATTAACATCCACACCTAAAACAAAAGCAAACTAAGCAGACAGCCAAAACAGAAGCAGAGCCACAGAAATGGAGATCACACGGAGGGTTAGCAACAGGGGAGTGGGAGGAGGAGAGAGGGGGAGAAGGTACTGAGAATAAGTAGCATAGACTGTGGGGAGAAAATAGACAGGGAGAGGGCAAGAGTAGTGTGGGAAATGTAGAAGCTAAAGAACTTATGACACGTGGACATGAACTAAAGAGGGGGAATGTGGGTGGGAGGGGGTGTGCAGGGTGGAGGGGAATAAAGGGGGGAAAATGTGACAACTGTAATGGCATAATCAATAAAATATACTATTAGCCCTGGCTGGCGTAGCTCAGTGGATTGAGCGTGGGCCTGAGAACCAAACTATCATGGTTCAATTCCCAGTCAGGGCACATACCTGGGTGGCAGGCCAGTTCCCAGCAGGGGACTCACGAGAGGCAACCATACATTGATATTTCTCTCCCTCTCCCCATCTCTTCCCCTCTAAAGATAAATAAATAAAATCTTTAAAAAAAGACATTTCTTTAAAAAAAATATATATATACTATTTAAAAATAAAATAAGTAAAAAAATAAAAAGAAATCAGTTGACAGTCTTATGGGAACTACCCGGTAGTAACTAACTTCTTTTCTCTTGCTGCTTTTAAGATCTCTTTTTATCTTTAAATTTTGGCATTTTAAATATGATGTGTCCTAGAGAGGCCCTCTGTGCATCCATCTTTGGGACTCTGTGCTTCCTGGATTTGCATGTCTATTTCCTTCACCAAATTAGGGAAGTTTTCATTCATTAATATTTAAAATGGTACCCTTATGATACAAATGTTGGAACACTTGAAGTTGTTCCAGAGGCTGCTTATACTATCCTCCTTTTTTGGATTCTTTTTTCTTCTTGTTGTTATGATTGGTTGTTTTTTGGTTCTTTATGTTCCAAATCATTGATTTGATTATTGGTTTCATCCACCCTACTCTTATTTCCCTGTAAATTATTCTTTATTTCAATTAGTAAATCCTTCACTTCTGACTGGATCTTTTTTGTGCTGCTGAGGTCCTCACTAAGTTCCTTAAGCATCCTTTTAACCAGTGTTTTGAACTCTGCATCTGATAGATTGCTTATTTCCATTTTGTTTAGCTCTTTTTCTAGAGTTTTGATCTGTTCTTTCATTTGGGCCATGTTTCTGTGTCTCCTCACTTTGGCAGCCTCCCTGTGTTTGTTTCTCTGTGTATTAGGTAGAGCTGCTTTCACTCCATGTCTTGGTAGTATGGCCTGATGTAGGAGGTGTCCTGTCAACTGCAGTGGTACAGCCTCCCCTATCACCTAAGCTGGGTACTCTAGGTGCACCCGCCTTGTGGGCTGAGTACACGTGCCTTTTGTAGATGAGCCTTGGTTTTTGCTGGCAGATCAGTGGGAGGGATTTACCCAGGCCAGTCAGCTGCAAGGATTGGCTGTAACCACTGACCACCAACCTCTTGCTTCCATGGAGGATCGGTTGTGCAGGGGCAGGGTGATGGTGCTCCAATGTGGTCTGGAGCTATCCACTGTGCACTGGCCCTGGGGTTTCCCAAGTGTTACATGCAAGGTCAGCCCCCACCTGTGTTTTGCCCGGGGCAAAATAGCCTGCCTGAATAGCACTCTGAGATGGCTGATACTTGTACAGGGCTTGGAGATTCCCAGATGAAGCCAAGCTGTGAATGTAGGCTGGCTGCTGCAAGTGCAGGGCCTGGGACTCACTAAGGCCCAGCTGTTGCTTGAGAGACTTTATGAAGTTGTCTAGCATGAGCCAAGACCAGCCATTCATATGGAAAAGCAGCTTGGGTAGGTCCATAAGTGGGGTAGGGCAGTATCTCTAGGATTCCCCAAGGTGGGTCAAACAGTGTTATCCACATTGATGAAGTCTCAGATATGGCACCAGCTTGCCAGCTCTGCGGTGGGATGGTTTAGAAAAGGGACAATGGCCTCTGCTTGTCTTGATGCCAGATACTTCAGTTCCTCCCGGTATGCGACTGGTGCCTTTCAAGCTCCTACTCCAGTATTGGAGCTCAGAGGGAGTGAATGTGGGTAGGTGAGTCCATGTGTGGGTTCTTTAAGAGGAACTGCTTGGGGCTCCAGACGTTTCTTCCACTGAATCAATCCATGCTAGTTTTTGCAGCCAGTATTTGCAGTGAGTTATCTTTCTGGCACTGGAACCCTGGGCTCTGGGGCCTGGTATGGGGCTGGGACTCCTTGCTCCTGAGATATCCCTCCTGAATTTTTATACACCACACATGGGTGAAGGACCAGCCTGTTCTGTGTTTGCGCCCCTCCTACAAGTCTTGATGGATGTGATTTCCTTAATTCTGTAGTTATCATACTTTCATTCAACTACATTTCTGATGGTTCTGGGTGATGGCTGTTCTATATTTTAGTTGTAATTTCGATGTGGTTATTTAAAGAGGTGAGCCATGTTTGCGTATGCCGCCATCTTGACTGAAAGTCCAGTGGTATATTTTGAACATTATATTGTGCTCCTGTCATTCTTTTTACTGGACATCTTTAAACTAAGTGAATAACTGTTCCCTGTGCTTTTTGTTTATTCTTCTTGCCAACAAAAATGCAGGGTGTGAAAAGAATTGGGTTGAATCCTTGCCCCCACAATTTATCAGATGCATGATCTCAAAACAAAACTTCTCTGAGCCTCAGTCAATGTGAATAATTATGCTGTTTCTACATGGTTGTTGTGGGAATTACATGAATAAGTGCACTTGAGAGGGACCAAGGACAGTGCATTGAACATGGAAGGCATCAAATGATTATTACATGAAGATGATGTTCACAGGTTGACTACAGACTTACATGTGATAAGGAACACATGTAAGGACTAACATGTGATAAGCCAGCACTCACCTAAAGATGCAGTCTTCAGATAATACTTGGATTCCCAGTGTTTGGTCATGAGAAGCAAAGCTGCCCATGCCCTAAACACACCCCAGGTGGCATCGAATGAAGAAACATACGTCCATGTTTAAGACTCAAAAACTTTTTAGGATACCTTTTTTAAAAAAATGAGGGCTTAAAAACTTCATGCTTCTTTCTTCTCAAAAATTGAGTGACATTATTTATTGATAATTATTTCTGTTCACATTTAAATTTCAAATACAAAGTCCTTAGCTAATTTATGTCTTAATGTCACATGGTTTAATTAGTCAAACTTTTAGAAGAAAAAGATACACAGATTTTTAAGTGGTTCCTTTCCTAAAAGGTTTTGAAATCATTTCACATCATAAAATGAACAAATTAAGTCAAACAGTCCATTCTTAACAAGAAAATCATATCCTTTACAACAGTATGGAGCTGGAGAATATTATGGTAAGTGAAATAAGCCAGTGAGAGAACGACAAATGCCATATGATTTCACTCACATGTGGAATCTAATGGACAAACTGAACTAACCAGGAAAATGGGCACAGACTCATAGGTGGAGAACAGGCTGACAGCAAGTGCAGGGGTGGTGCAGGTTACAGGGTAAAGGGACTGAGCAAAACAGAAAAAGGACTCATGGACATGGACACAGTTTGGTGATTGCTGGGAAGTGGGGGACACACAGGAACTAAAGGGTAATGGAAAAAATATAATAAATATTTTTTTTAATTGACAAAACTTTAACCAGACTGATCGAGAAAAAAAGTGACAGGACCCAAATAAATAAAATCAGAAATGAAAGAGGAGAGGTAACAGCTGATAACAGAAATACAAAGGATTGTAAGAAATTACTATGAACAACTATATGGCAAGAAATTGGACAAACTGGGCAAAATGGATAAATTTCTAGAAACATACAGTCTTCCAAAAATGAATCAGGAAGAAGCAAAAAAACTGAAAAGAGAGCAATAACAACTAGCAAAATTAAAGCAGTAATAAAAAAACTCAAGCCCTGGCACACAAAAGCCCTGGAGAAGATGACATCACAGGTGAATTTTACCAATCATTCAAAGAACTAACACCTATCACTGTCAAACTATCCCAAAAATTCAACAAGTGGGCAGATATCCAAACTCTTTTAATGAGGCCAGTATTATCCTAATTCCAAAACCAGGTAAAGATACAACAAGGAAAGAAAATTATAGGCCATTATCTCTGATAAACGTAAATGCTAAACTCCTCAACAAAATATTAGTCAAATGGATCCAGTAACACATAAAAAGATCATAGACTATGATTGAGTGGGATTTATTCCAGGGATGCAAGGATGGTACAATATTAGCAAATCAATAAGTGTGATACATCACATAAGCAAAATGAAAGACAAAAATCACATAATCATATGGATACATGCAGAAAAAGCATTTGATAAAGTACAGCACCCACTTATGATAAAAACCCTCAGCAAAGTGGGAATAGACGGAGCATATCTAAATATAATAAAGGCCATATACAAAAAAAACCTACTGCAAACATCATACTCAATGAGCAAAAACTGCAAGTGTTTCTCATAAGATCAGGAACAAGACAAGGCTGCCTGCTTTCACCACTCTTATTCGACATAGGACTGGAAGTCCTAGAAACAGTGATCATGCAAGAAGAAATAAAAGGCATCCAAATGGGAAAGGAGGTAATAAAACTGTCATTATTCACAGACAATATGGTACTGTATATAGAAAACCCTACAGACTCGACTAAAACACTACTTGACCTAATAAATGAATGTGGCAAAGCAGCAGGATACAAAGTCAATATTCAGAAATTGATGGCATTTTTATACACCAATATTGAACTATCAGAAAGAGAAGCTAAACACACACACACACACACACACACACACACACACACACATTTATATAGCAACCAAAAAATAAAGTACCAGAAAAAAATTAACCAAGGAGGTAAAAGACCTGCACTCAGAAAACTATAGCACACTGAAAAAAAAAAAATACTGGGGAATATACAAACAAAAGAAAGCATATACCATGTTCATGGATTAGAAGAATCAACATCATTAAAATGTCCACACTACCCAAAGCAATCTATGGATTCAACACAATCCCTATTAAAATACCAATGGCATATTTCACAGATCTTGAACAAATATTCCAAAAATATATATGGGAGTAAAAAAGACCCAGAATAGCCTCAGCAATTTTGAGAAAGAAGAACAAAGCTGAAGGGATCACAATAACTGATGTCAAACTATATTACAAGGCCACTGTTATCAAAACAGTCTGGTACTGGCACAAGAACAAATATATAGATCAATGGAACTGAGTAAAGAGCCCAGAAAGAAACCCATGTCTGTATGGTCAGTTAATATTTGACAAAGGGGGCACGAGCATACAATGGAGTAAAAATAGTCTATTCAGTAAATGGTGTTGGGAGAACTGGAGAGGTATGTGAAACAAAATGAAACTAGACGTCAACTTGCACCATACACCAGAATAAACTCGAAATGGATAAAAGCCTTAAATATAAGTCATGATACCATAAAAATTATAGAGGAAAACATAGTAAACTTTCAAATATCTTGTGTAGCAATATTTTTGCCCACAAATCTCCTAGGACAAGGGACATAAAGGAAAAAAATAAACCAAATGGGGTACATCAAATTAAAAGCTTCTGCACGAATAAAGAAATTAAAAGCTTCTGCATGGTTCCCTTTTCATCATCACAATGAAAAGGAAACCAACTGTATGGGAAAAAATATTTGCCAATGATACATCAGACAAAAGTTTAATCTCCAAAATATATAAAGAATTCATACATAAAGGACTCAACACCAGGAGGACAAACAATCCAATTAAAAAACGGGGAAAGAACCCAAATAAACATTTCACCAAGAAGGATAGAGAGAGGGCCCACAGACACATGAAAATGTGCTCAGCATCACTAGCCATCAGAGAGATGCAAATTAAAACACCAGTGAGATATCACCTCACACCTGCTAAAATGGCCATCATTAATAAATCAACAAACAAGTATTAGCAAGGATGTGAAGAGAACCCTAGTGCACTGTTGGTGGGAATGCAGACTGGTGCAGCCACTGTGGAAAACAGTATGGAATTTTCTCAGAAAATTAAAAATGGAACTGCCTTTTGACCCAGCAATTCCACTGTTGGGAATATATCCTAAGAATCAAAAAAAAAAAAAAAAAAATCAAAAGAATGTACGTACTCCAATGTACATAGCAGCAGTATCTACAATAGCCAAGATTTGGAAACAGTTTACATGCCCAACAGAAGATGAGTGATTAAATATGGTGGTACATTTACACAATGGAGTACTATGCAGCAGAAAAAAATCCCACCTTTTGCAACAGCATGGATGAAACTGGAGACTATTATGCTAAGTGAAATCAGCCAGTCAGTAAAAGACAATTATCATATGATCTTACTTATAAGATGAATCTAATGAAAAAAATATACTAATCAGCAAAATAGAACCAGAGGCATAGAATTATGGAAGAGACTGACATCTGTAAGAGAGGAGGAGGCAAGTGGGAACTGATTGACAGAAGGTGAAGGATTAGTCAAAGAACATGTATGAAGGACCCATGGACATGGACAACTATGTGGAGACTGCCTACGGAAGTTGGGGGTGAACTGGGTAGAGGGAAAGGGAAAAACTGGGACAGCTGTAATAGCATAAACAATAAATCATTTTAAAAAAGAATAGCCAATAGGAAAATAGATAAAAACACATGAATAAGTAACCCTAAATCATCAATAAGCCTATAAAAAAACATATAAAGTGTTTAATTTCAATAGAAAGTAAATTTTTTGTTTTTAAAAATAATCCACATTTGCACCTAAAATAAGCATTCAGATAAAATGATGATGGAAGTGTAAAGCTGGTACAACTTTTATGGAGAACAATTTGAAGTCTGTATTAAAAGACTAAAAAATGCATACCCTTTGAATCAGCAATTCCACTTCTAAAACTTTGTCTAAGAAAATAAGTATGTCCATTAACTAAAATTTACTTGAAAGAATCTTCATCAAAGAATAGAAAAAAATGGAGTCAGATAACTATTCAAAAATAAATAACTGATAATAAAAGATGGCAAATGTACACAATGGAATAAAACGAGAGCCATTTAACATGGTTTGTAGAAATGGATTTCTGTTGTATGTTGGCTCAGTTGGTTGGAGCATCACACTATACAGTAAAATGTTAGAGGTTCAATTCCTGGTCCAGCCACACCTAGTTGCATGTTTGATCCCTGATCTGGATGAGTATGGAAGGCAACCAATCTTTCTCCTCCCTTCCTTCCTTCCTTCCTTCCTTCCTCTCCTTTTCTTTCTTCTTTCTTTCTTTCTTCCTTTCTTTCTTCCTTTCTTTACCTGTCTTTCTCTCTCCCTTCTCTCTCTATAAGCAACAAACATATTCTCAAGTGAGGATTAAATACATATATATATATATGGATATATATATATATATATGTATATATATATATATATCCATATCCCTGACTGGTGTGGTCTATTGTATCGGGCATCATCCTGCAAACCAAAAAAACATATATATATATTTAGTATTAAAAGGCTGTGAAAGTATATATTTAAATACTTATCATAAATATGTATATACAGAAAACCTCCAAATGGATATAGTGTATTTTTAAATTTTAAAAAGTTATATCTGGAAGCCAGGCTTCCACGTTTTCTTTTTCTTACCTCCCTCTATTTTCTAATTTGGGCACACTGAGAATACCTTTTATCAAACCTGTTTTTCAAACTTACACAACTGAGAAATTGCACAGGAAAGCTGAAAATTCCTAAGAAGGGTCCCCTACCTAAGTATTTATCATAAGGTTACTGATTAGGTTGTAGTTAATCTGGCCTCCCACAAAATAGGAACTGGGTCTTACTCATTTCTTTTTTATTTCTAATGCCTCTTTTAGTGTATGGCATAATAGTAGGCTGAATGACTAAATGAGAACCTTTTGGAGAGTGAGAGCTAAGACAACTAAGCCTCTCAGTAACTACTAACTCCATTTAGCCAACTATGCACACTGAAAAAAACCTCGAGCTTTTCTTGACTCCTCTTTCTCTCACACCTCACATGCAATCCATTAACTAATCCAACTAAACAACTTCTGTTTGTTCCATGTGTTCTCACAACTATTCTCACCATTTCACTGCTACTACCCTGGACCAAGCCAAGAATCACCTCTTGCCGGTACAACTACAACAGTCCCCTACCTGGTCTCCATGCTTCCATTCTGATGCATTGTAGTGTTCATGCCAAAATGACCTTCTAAAAGGCCTATCTAACCTATCTATGCAAGTCCAAGCTCAAAACCCCCAATAGCTTCCCATCACCTGTAGAATAAAATCCAAAGTGTTTCCCATGGTTTACAAACCCTGCATGATCTGCCCTCCCCACCCACCATGGGCTCCTGCCACACTGGCCTGCTTACTATTCCTGGAATGTCGGAACAGGTTCCCATTTCAAGGGCTCTCCCCTCCCCATGCCTGTCTTTTTTCCCTCCTTGCTGGGAATGTACTTCTCCTCAAAACTGACCTCATCAAAAAGATCTCTGCTCTAAAAGTCACTTTATCAAATGACTATCTTTAATTATTTTTTAAAAATAGCAATCCTTCCTAGTCAGCCTTCGCTTTCTCTTCCTTTAACCTGCTTTATTTTTATTCAGTGCACCACCTGTCATCATTATATTATCTATTATTTTGTTTACTATCTATCTCTTCCACTAGAATGTCTATTGGCCAAAGACTTTGTTTTCTTCACTATTTGACATCAAGTACTTGGAATAGAGCCTTCCGCATTGGAGGTAGTGAATAAATACTTAGGAGATAATTAGGGGAGTGAATAAACAAGTGAATGACTTCAGCAAGATGTGGTTCAAGTTCTCATGTAAACATAGTATTTGGGCCAGTGTCTGCTCTAAACTATAAAATATTTCCTGAAGTCAGCACCAAAAAGTAATGTTGTAATAAAGCAGGTGCCATAACAACATCACAGTATTCAATAGTGATACTGATGGTCATTACTGTCAATGGGCCTGGAGTTCCCCAAGCCCCATAAAACCTCCCCCATCTCTCATTCCACTATCATTTAATATTCAAACCCACCTTACTGAAATTTAAAGTTTTCCTAAGAATTTATGAACAGATTTAAGAGAAACTGAAAGTTATTCCTGTGAGGGAAAGTCAGTTATTTCATATTTTGACCAACTTCATTCTCATTGACTAGTTACAGAACATTGTTCCCTGATATTGGCCCTAGAATGTGGAACAATAATCTGACTTGCTAAAGCCACTAATGAGTTCACATTGTCTCACATTGTACCAGTGAAATGAGGCAAGGAGAGCCCTTGCAAAATGAACACAGGTGCTCTCAAAGCATGTGTAAGTGAAGCTTCACAGTGCCAAAGTCAGCTGTGGTCTATATCACAAGTTTGGTAACTAAAAAATAAAGTACTTAAGTTTGAGAATTATTTACTTAAAAATCAACTGGACTGTAGTGTCAAATAAACTTCCTTTCGGACATACATTCTTGGAAAAAAGCTAATGCATACCAGATCAGAAATTTTGCATAACCTAGTTGATCATCTTGCCATTTAAGTAAATTCTGAATAATACTCCTGACAGTCAGCCACAGTTCTTCAAAAACATATGGTTTTTAAAAACACCGAGGTAAGTGTAGCATACTGCAAAACTCAGGCTGCAGAGTGAGGCCAGTGTGGGTCAGAATACATTTCTGCTGCTTAGTTGCTGTGCGATCTTAGGTAAATTCTCTAACTGCTCTGGGCTCCTTAACACGATATTTCCATAAAATGCAAAGACATATTACATAGAGCTCTTATGAGAATTGAGACAATGCATGCAAACTATTTATTAAGTACATATTACTCAGGCAAAGACAAAGAATGGGAAAAGGACCGGCAGCAAGTGGAACCACGGAAACAGTGGAAGGTAAAGTCTCTTTGCAAACTTCTGCACACAGTCAAACAGGAAAACGTCTGCCAAAATTCTGTAATTTGAAGCATCTGTTGAGAAACACAACAGATGCTCTCACACGCCACACGCCCTGAGAAGGAAGAGCACCTTTCTTCATATCCCAATCAGCTTTAAAAGTTATGCAGCCTTTACACTCACACTGACAATCCTAACCTTACACTGGCAGGTTTGTCTACTCAACCCATGTGCTGCACAATCACAAATCTGACTCCCTGAGGCCTAACAGCGAAAATGAAAAACTGAAAAGAAAATGAAAACTTGAGACATTACTGAATACAGTGAACATTTACTTAGCCAAAGACTATCGCCCTCTGCAGTGTCTAGGTAGTTGAAAAAGTAAGCCCTGCCTTAGGCTTTGTCAGTGACAACACGTTCTTCCTATCCACGCTTCGGTGGAGAACTATGGCAGTAAGTACACCGCAAGTAGCAAGACAGTTTGCCCTGAGAAAACTTCCGCTTTCCAGTTACTGAGATCCCAGCGCGGGTCAGTCAATCTCCATCCAGCCGGGTTCCCCGCGGTTATCTTCTCCTACAGCGCAAAGACCACAAACTGCAGAGAAAGTCAGTGCCCAATCGAGGAGAATAACCCGGGACAAGGTGGGAGGAGGCTCTCAGGCAGTTCCTGGGCCCCTCACCACGAAGGAAACGCGAGTGCAGTCTCCCGGGGGCAGCCACACACGGTACCTGGATGAGGTTCTGCTGGAACAGGGCGATGTGCACGCAGCCGGGGACCTCCCCAGGCAACTCGACCGAGCCGTTACCGCTGCGAATCCTCCAACTTCCCCGCAGGCTGAGACTGCGCACCGCGGCCGAAGGGTGCGCACTGCACAGCGCGAGTGGTAAGAACAGCAGCAGGCAGAGCTGCATTATGGGACCGAGAGCAGGGGTCTCTGTTGCAGAGCGGCGGGCGGCATAGGCAGCTACGGAGTGCTCGGAAGGAGCCCAGCCGTCGGCCTTCCCCAAGTCGGCTCCCCCGCCCCGCCTCCCAGCCCCGGCCCCGCCTCCAGGCCCCGCCCCCGCCTCCCACCCAGTCCCAGGCTCCAGGCCCGGCCGCCGGATCGGCTAAACTGCAGGGATGCCCGACTTAGGTGCCTGCGAGGGAACACTATCCCGTCCCGCACCGCTCGGGGCTCCTAACCCCGTGGTCTACGCCAACCTCAGCGTTCATTCCCTCTGTTCCGGTGTCTGAACAGGAGACGCAAGAGTGCACGGTAATCGATACACACAAATCTCTGGGCCCTAAGTGGAGCAAAGCCCGGGGGAGCTCTGGGACAGACAATAGTATGAGGACACTACAACTGGAGAGGTTCCTCACTGCTTCAGAGAAGCGAAACCCCGTGACACCCCATCACTTTCGTCCCCCAAATTTCCCCAGACCCCCGCACCACTCTGCAGGGTCCGCCTCCCGCAGCCCCACGGTGGTCTGAGTACCCAGCCCTTCAAAGAGTAAGCAAGTACTAAAACAGCCTAATTCGTAGTGCTGTTTTGAGAGCCCAGAAACGCTGTGTAGAGCGTGTAGGAGGGGCCTGACTTACAGAACGCCCAACATGTCAGCTAATCCTGTCGGTAGACTTTCTCTTTTACAATGCTCCGCAGAAGAGACTCCTGGGGTTCCGGAACCCTTCCTTGCCTGCGCAGGCAAATTTAAAGTCTGCTGCTATCTGTGGAAACTGGCAAGCCACAAAATCTCTAATACCTCTGTTTCCTGAACTCGAAAATGTAGGCGGTAATTTTTCATGTCGTTATAAGCATAAAATGAGTTAAATAGATGGTTGTCTCTAACAATGCGAGGGTATCCAAAAAATACCACAGGTTTATTCCGGGTCTCCTAGTCACGTGACCTACTTGCTTCCCATTTTTGCAATAAGTTTTAACAGTGATCCCAGGAAGTTGATAGAGGGAATTTCACATTCCATAAAATAGACTGGCTTATTCCTGTATTGATGTTATCTGCCTTATTTCATTATTTAGGAGAAAGTCTTTGAAAAGTTCTCCCTTCATGAAATCCAAGCTTTGTTTTGCTGTATAATGGCTCTGGAATTGCATGAATCTGTGTACACAGGACAATATTTTACCTTTTCAGAATCAGTATTTTTCACAAGCCTAGCATTTGGCATTAGGGACACTATGGATTATACAGCCCAACCCTTTGGCTTTACAGCTGAGGTAATGGGGATCCAAAAAAGTCAGATGACTTGCCTGTGATACAGTGGCAGATAGGACCAAAACACTCCTCTCCTGCCTCTTAGTCTCCTTGCAGTTGGGCCCTTTGATATTAAAGGAAAAAGTTTCTCACTGATTCAAAGGCTTTCTTACTCCAGAAGCATCCTTACTTTTGATAGAACAAAGGTCTTACTTCAAATAATATACCATAAGGAGTGGCAATAGACGGCAATCCCCGGTCTGTTCAAAACTGATAACATGACTTAGGGCTGCAAGAGTAGCAAAGAAACTTTTTCATAAATCCCAGAGATTCTATTAAGCCAAGTCAAAGGAAAGTTCATGCCAGCAAATGTATTTGGATATATTCTGCTGTTCCATTAAGAAATATTTTAGCGAATCTATTCTTTAAAAAACAAAAAATAGAGATGTCATTCCTTCTTTAATTCCAGGACACAAGCACATGACATCATTTGGATTACTTCATTTTGAAAACAGAGAGCTTAAATCAAATGCAAAGCCCTAAAAAGTATTCTGCCTAAAATTGGGTTTGACACAGGTGACATGATGTTTTCATTTTGTTACAGGATAATTTTTTGTCCATTATTTCCAGGAAGAAGAAATTATTTTGAAATAGTTATAAAATTTCTCAGCTTACTAATTTAAAAGCACAACGTAAAATAAAAATTTAAAAATAGCCCCCCATTTTTATAACCTTATACTGTTTAAATGGATGTTGGGAACTGCCCTACCTGGTTTCAGAAGTGGAAACCCCCCAAGGCTAAGGCTGAGTGAGCAACCTTTGGACCATAAGCCACTAAGGAGACAAAGCTCATCTCCCTGGCAGGAGCACTGCCTCTGCCCCCTCTACTTCACCCTGCTGAGCCCTGAGCAGACGACAGGTTAGCCAATGACAGGTATGATTCCTCAAGGGAGGAACGACCTGAGACAGGCATGGTCATGAAGGGGCCCCCAGGAAAAGACTTGGGGGAGCTATAGAAAAAGGGAGTGATGGACCCTCACCCCTCAGCTTGGATTTAGTGTGAATCCTAATTCCGTCTGTAAGAAGTCTCCTAATCTCTTGGCTGCCTTACTTCCCCTGTCTGACTTAAGCCTGAAACTATGACAGAGGGTGGCGCAGTCCTGTGCTTGAAAGGGTGGGTTCCCTGGGGCGATCAGGCCATACCAAAAATGTTCAAAATCCTGTGAAACCTGCTTTGTTAATACCCTCAATTTAAATGATAAGGGTGCAAGCATGAAATGAGTTTGTTTCCCCAAAGTTTTATGGCCCTTTAACATCTGACTCTGGCTCCAAATAAGCCCTTACAGTTCTTTTAATGTTATGTATTGTTTGATCCTTACTGCCTGACAATGATTGATGAGCTTTACAAATACACCCTGTATTCCTAAGCAAATGAACCCAATAAAACTCTATTGAGGAAAAGCCTCCTAGCCCTTCTCCTCTGAGAGTTCAGCCACCTTTCATCCCCAAGCAGATCATGTCTTGGTATACTTATTCTCATCCATGATGGCCAGGGGCCCTGCAAGTGGAGCACCCCCACAAATGGACTTCATTTTGATCACCTCATTTGATACTTCTCAGAACTCAGATTATTTAGAGCAAGTGATAGTGTCCTGGTTTAAAGAGACAAATAAAGCCTACACAGGTTAAATGACACACAGGGTCAATATTCTGCTACAGGAGGCCAATTAGGGTTTTTTGGT
>PVKM010005903.1:0-46173 GCA_004027735.1 Carollia perspicillata | reverse complement strand
ACACCTAAAACAGGAGCAGAGCCACAGAAATGGAGGTCACATGGAAGGTTAGCAACAGGGGAGTGGGCGGAGAGGGTGGGGAGAAGGTACAGAGAATAAGTAGCATAGACGGTGGGGAGAAAATAGACAGGGAGAGGGCAAGAGTAGTGTGGGAAATGTAGAAGCTAAAGAACTTATGATACATGGACATGAACTAAAGAGGGGGAGGGTGGGTGGGAGGGGGTGTGTAGAGTGGAGGGAAATGAAGGGGGAAATGGGAGAACTGTAATGGCATAATCAATAAAATATATATTTAAAAAAAAAGTAAAGACAATTATGTGTTAACCTAAAAATATAAGCATCAAGGTGAGAGGCAACAATTGTTTATTTGAGATCAAAAAAAAACTATCGTGGAAGCACTGATACAGACAAAACCCCAAATACTGTTCCAATTAGGAAGAAAAGGTGAGGGATATTTATAAGAGAAGGGTAATAGAAGGAAGAGATGTCTATGGGTGTTAACTTAAGGAAGAAATTTCTATAGGTGCAGATAAATTAACGAGGAGGAAAGTAATTTTTCTTCTTCCTACCTTCTTCTTCTGACTGGAATAATAATCCATTTATATTATATTTATATTATATTTATATTGTTAAAAGTTCACACCCAATTCTCAGTACAAATGCAGGAACATAATGCATGTTCTTCACATACGTGGTGTGCTAGCTGGATGTCTTTTGGCACAATTGTTACACGTTGGCATGGGTAGTGCACTGGTTGGCATCTTCGAAAGGCCAACCAAATGGGCCTCACTTGCCCCTGCAAAGCACCAATAGCTGCACATGGGAAGCGCACATCTGTTTTGAAGTCCTGAGCAATTTCTCGTACCAGATACTGGAAGGGAAGTTTGTGAATCAAAAGTTCAGTGGACTTCTGATAATGGCAAATTTCACTGGATGACACAGTACCAGGCCTGTAAAGATGAGGATTCACCCCTCCAGTAGAGGGTGCACTCTTGTCACAGGCTTTTGTAGCCAATTGCTCTCTCTGCAGTTTGTCACTGGTTGATTTAGGGGCAGTTGGCTTTCTAGGAGCCATGGTATAGAGACCTCCTTACTTAGCCCCTTCTCCTTCGGCTGGAGCTTGGAGAGCTAGGGGCCGCACTGGTTGGCATTAAAGAGCCAAGGTGCTTGGTGGCTATGAACACTTTGAGTCTTTCATTTCTTAAAAATAACCAACCTAGCCCTGGCTGGTGTAGCTCAGTGGATTGAGCATGGGCCTGTGAAGCAAAGGGTCCCCGGTTCGATTCCCAGTCAGGGCACATGCCTGGGTTGCAGGCCAGGTCCCCAGTGGGGGCCACGTGAGAGGCAACCACACATTGATGTTTCTCTCCCACTCTTTCTCCTTCCTGTCCCCGCTCTCTAAAAATAAATAAATAAATAAAACATTTTAAAAAATAACCAACCTAAAATAATCAATATTGTTTCTTTAAAAAAGTCATATTTTGGGCTTGCAATCTCTGCTTCCCTTCACTAACCTAGTGATGCTAATTCTAAATGATGTCTTTAATCTTCCACGCTATTGTCATGATGTCTGCTTTCCTTTTATCTTTGCAAACAGTTGTTTGGGATACAATGCTGCTTCATGCCCAGTTGAAAGGTTATTTTGCCATAATGTTTTCACATTCCAAAGGCTTGAGGAGTAAGCTGTGCAAAACAGTTCCTCTGGGATGGCAGCACCGACTCCATTTTAAAATGGCTCTGTTTATATTATTTTACACATAGGAGAAAATACAGGAAACAAAATGTAAAAAGAAAATAAGCTCCACCATCCTATTCTGCAGTTATTGCTATCATTTTGATGTATTTCCTTTGTTTGTTTGTTTTTAATTAAGCACCAATGTGTGCTTGCCTCTAGTGCCCTCCCAACTGGGGACCCAGCCTGCAGCCCAGGCATGTGCCCTGACTGGGAACTGAACTGGCAACCCTTCGGTTTGCAGGCCAGCACTCAATCCACTGAGCCACACCAGGCAAGGCCCCTCTGTTTCTTTTTAAACAGAGGTAATCCATACTTACTAAAGGAATATGAAAAAACACACTTAAGAAAAAAGAAAAAAAAACCCCACCCTATAATCCCACCATTCAAGGATACATAGCTGTTTTGGGGAAGAATATCCCTTCAGACCTACATTTATGCATGTAAACATTCTTCCCTCTTCCTATTCTTTTAAGGAATTTTTAATGTATGAACTCTTTTTAACCGGCATTTCACTTGATATACGTATTGTGAACATGCTGTCAAGTCAATAAACATGTTTCTACATCATTGTACTGGCTGTTCAATTTTTCCATTTTATAGCTGTAGCATAATTAATTTTACTAATCCCCTATATTTGAGCTGTTGGACATTTGACTCGTTCCCACTTTTTTCCTAAAAGTCATTAGGGCTGTGTCTACTTTTTTGCATGATGATTAATTTCCTTCTAGTCAATATTTCTCAAGGATTATCCTTTAGAAGTGGGATTCTGGGGAAACACCTTTGATTATGCCAATTTATAGGATTTTGCTGGATTTCTTGTGCTGTTATAATCATGCAGTGAACAAAATTTCAGTTTTATTTTTTAACAAAAAATATTTCCCATGTTATCATGAGTACATAAATATAATTTTTAATATCTTTAAGTGGACATAAAACTGAGTTGAGTTAGTCAGTTTAATCTATGCATTCCATTATTTTGTTTGTTGGGCAGTAATGTAGTTTCCAGTTAGTCAATGAGGTAATACATTTTTAGGGACACCTCTTTGTAGAAATTCTAGTATATATTTAAGATGATTACTTTAGGCCCTGGCTGGCGTAGCTCAATGGGTTGAGTGCGGGCCTGTGAACCAAACAATCGCGGTTCGATTCCCAGTCAGGGCACATGCCTGGGTTGCAGGCCAGTTCCCAGCAGGGGACGAATGAGAGGCAACCATACATTGATATTTCTCTCCCTGTCTCCTTCCCTTCTCCTCTAAAGATAAATAAATAAAATCTTAAAAAAAAAAAAAAGATGATTACTTTAGGATAAAGTCCCAGAAAAGAAATTACTGCTTCAAAGACCATGACATTTTTTTAGGTTAGTTGATAAATACTGCTAACCTACTTTCCGAACTAGTTATATCAATCTACATTATGATGTGTCATGTCTTATCATGACAAATTATAGGCTATATTAGAAAAGCCTCAGGGACTGCACAATAATCTTCCTTAGAGATCTTTAAATTTCCTTCTCTGTGTTCCAAGTCAGACTTTCAAAGACACAAGGAAGGTCTGCCAACTCTAAATTAAAAAGAAGATATTTAAATTACAAATAACGGAAAGGTTAACATAGACATGGTGTTCTTTACTTTCTATCTTGGATTTGGATGGTGACTTTCTTTCCAAGTGAAATGTTTTGACATTATCTCCATAAGCAAGGTAAGTGTCTATTCTACAAACAGGAAAATATGGAGGCACAGAAACGTTTCTGAAGTGACTTTCTTATAGCCATATAATTTATACTAAACTCACATCTATAGCCCAAAATAGTTCTTGGGAAGAACTATTTGTAATGTTAGTAAAGATCAGATTCACCAGTGGGGTAGGAACAAATTTTCCTCCACCCTTTTAGTTTCTTCCGGCTGCTCTAAAAATTAAATATACATGAAACAGATTAGCAAGAGAAAATTACCAAATTTAATTACATATGTACACAGAGGGAACCCCAGATACATTAGAGATTCAGAGATAGAAAGGGGAAATGAGGTATATATGACATTCTGTGCTAAGGATGAGGTAAGGTGTATGCATGCATCAAAGGGAAGGCTATTATCAGGATGATAAGACCAGATGTTCAGTAATTAAAAGTTTGCCCTGCTCTACAGATAGGTCATAAAAAGTTATTTCTGATGGCAATGCTTATTACGGGTAAGGCTCCAATTTAAAATCCTTTTTAAAAACTAGTTTGTTTGTTTTTAGAAAGAGGGGAAGGGAGGGGAAGAGAGAGGGAGAGAAACATCAATCGGTTGCCTCACAGGGGACCAAATCTACAACTCAGGCATGTGCCCTGATTGGGAATCGAACCAGCAACGTTTTGCTTTGCGAACCAACTGACCCATTGCTTTGTGGGACAGCGCTCAACCAACTGAGCTACACTGGTCAAGGCCCAGATTAAATTCTTTAAGGGAGAGGTAGAAGTTTCTCTCGAGCCCACAGGGTCCTGATTCCCTTCAGATCCAACTAATTCACATGTCACAGTGTTACATGTTGGAGAGGCATGTTATGAACCCCTTCACCTCCAGATAGAGCAGATAAATGACAATTTTTTTAAAGAGGGAGTTCCAGGAAAGAAGGCTCCATTTAAGTTCTATCTTTGCATGAAAGAAAATATTATAACATCAAAAAAAAGAATTTCTAATACAAAACAATACATACAATCTAGACGTCAGCCTAATATTTGGCAGTTTATAAGAATCAGTATTTTCCCTGAGAAACTGCTCAGATGACTTTAAAATGATAATGATGTATTATTTCCTTCTTATGAATGCTAATGAACAAAGAACCAGTTTGTGTTATGTCTTAAATATTAAGATGCTTGGTGTAGACCAGTTTCTCAGGTCTGGCACTATTAACATTTTTATGGGATCATTCTTTGTTTTGAGGGGCTGTCCTGTGCACTGTGGGGGGATTAGTAGCATTCTTGGCCTCTAGTTATTAAATGCCAGTGGCAACCCACCCTCTCCCCTGTTGTGACAGTCAAAAGTATCTCCAGACATTGCCAGATGTCCCCTGGGGACATAATCATCCTACTTGAGAACCACTGGTGTGGTACACATGATATGTTTAATTGTATTTAATAAGCTCTGGTTATGGCCAAATGAGTAACAGATGGAAAATATGGAACACTTGGACACTAACATCATTTAACAGATACTGTCATATTAATTTCATTTTTCAATAAAATTATAACATTTTGAGAAAGTGCCTTATCTCAGCAAATAAATTGGAAAGTAAAATGGACAATTGCTAAGTGCAGTGTTCCAAATCTCTAAACCAAATGTGTGAGTTCCATATAAATTACAGTAAATCTAAATTTTTAATGAAGATAGTGTTTTTAGCAAAATGGATCTGTTCATTATGTATTTTCCTATGAATAACTCTTATTTTATTGCCAAATGGACTTTTCCGTTTTATTAAGTAAAATACAAGGCCAGATATCTGGGTTTTCTAAGGAATTACAGGAAACAATTTCAAAGCTACGTTGTTTATGAATTCTACTTTCAATCTGGAAGATTCATGTGGCATTTCAAATAGGACAATTTAAAACCCTCATTAAAATCAAAATAAATGTCAAATTTGAATAAGAATCCTTAAGGAAAACCTTGACTAATAAAGATGGGCATTCTTGTCATCGCCCTTAACATTTAAGCCAATTGTTTTTGGATTGCATTCTAATAATTGTTGTCAATAAGTTTAGCCAATTTCCCCCCAATATCCATCTTCACTGTTGTAGCATGTCTTTCTTTGTATATGACAAATAACTCTTCCAAACCCTGCAATACCTGAGACACTGCTAGGGCAACCCTAGGGGCTCTGTCCTGGGAGCTTCTGCTTATTCCAATGTTATAAGGGTTTTCCCATATGCTTATGCTCAGTAACATGCCCTCCCAATATCTGAGGGAAATTTAGTTAAGTATTTGGCATCAAATAGTTTTCTTTTGGGCTGTATTTTAAAATCTCCTTAGGTCAGTTCAGATGCTTTCGGCTGTGAAACACAATATCCAACTGAAAACAGGGAGTTACATGGTCTTACCTAACAAAGAACTTCAGAGGAAGGCAGTCCTGCCAGGCTAACCAGTGTTATCGGTGAGCAGTGCTCTTTCCATCCTTCTGTGTTGCCAGCCTCAGCACATTCACTTTTGTCTACTGCTGAATGGCTGCAATGAGGCCTCCACAGCTCCCAGAGTCTATGAAATGACAGGAAGGAAGAGATGGGAAAGAAAGTTCTTGAATAGGTTGCTTTCATCAGGGTGGAAAAAATCTTTCTAGAAGAAACCCCTAGGAGTGCTGCTAAAAGGCTCATTGACCAGGCCTGGGCACATGGCCAGCCTTACCTGCAAAGGAGAGTGGGAGAGAGAGTGTCTGGCATTTTCAGCCTCTCTTATGGGGAGCAGACCCTGCCAGAAAGGAAGAGAGAGGAATGGCTTTTGCGTAAGCAACCAAAAGTGTATGCCAAGTCGTATTTTAGGAGAATGCTTCTCAGTCTAAAAACCTGTGATATTACCAACTTTCTAAGAGCATTCTAAATAGCCGCCTCTTCTCTATTTCCTGGTTTGATTTGAAAATTTAAAATGGGCTCAAGAAACCCAATTCGGTAGGAGGAATATTTTATACTACATAAAACAACCACAAGTAGGTTAAGGTTATAAGTAGGTTGCTAAAATAAAAGCCAGCTTGATTTCCCTTTAATAAGGGTAATCTTTTGAAATCCAGTGTGTTGCTGTCTCCACAGGGCTTGCAATGTTCAAAAAGATACCCCAATGGTATTTTTGCAGACAAAGAGAAATCATTTAGTATGTGCAACAACTTTTCTTTTCAGGTTGCATCCAGTTATTTCACATGATCACTTTCCAAAGTGTGTTAGTGTAACTGACCAAACCAGGGCTCGGCAATGTGGCGCCTTGACACATAACCCAACAATTAATGTTGAAAAAAACCGGTTTCTATTAACAGGGTTCCAACCTCAGGGTAGGGGGCTGGGAGCACTCCTGCTCAGAGCCCTCCTCTCCCACGAGACCCAGCACTTCCCTTGCTCCCAAAAAGTCTATAAACCAAAACGATGCCAAGAAGTTTCCCATATCCTTATCTGTTCTTAAGCTGGCTGGGTAACCAAGTCTCCATCCTCCCTGGAAGGTGCACTTGTGGGTCTCAGAGTCGCCATCCTCTCGCAGCGGCTCTCTCCTTCAGGACCTGGGATGTGCTGTTCTTAGCCTCCATGTAGTGGTTCAGGGAAACCTGTGCCATGTTACACTGGGTCATGGTGTAGTCCAGGGAGGCACAGGTCCCACAAGAATGACTTCTCTGTACATCCTTCAGAGAAGCAAGAGTCTGCAGATCAGCATTCCCATTCCCAGTTCAGCTCCAAGCATGTCCCACTAATCTGTGCTTGGTGAGGCAGGTCCCCACACAGCCCCATCAGCTGTCACCTTACACTCTTTCAGACCGCATGGCTGCTGCTTCTCCAAACTGCATGGCATTTCCTTATACACTAGACCTCATGGTGGACCACGCCCTGCCGTACACCCTTCAGCCCTAGTGCATACTTCTGGTGGTGGACTCTCTCCTCTCTTTCAGCCTACCCTCATTTTAAAAGCTTGTCCCAGAACTTTCTATGTGACCTCGTATCTGGCCCCTCCAGCATCTGTTACTTTTGCCAGTTTCCCCATCTTTTACCTTCTTTCAGCTGCCATCGTTAGTCAGGGAAAAAGTTCCCTATGATACAGGGGCACCTGGCTCCCTTGGCTATGTCACAAGTCACTATATGCTCTTGAAGTCTTATACACATTCTGCCCTGGGTGGCAGCTTTCTCCCTTCAAAAAAAGGCACAGCTGTTAAGTTGCCACTGTTATGCAACATATCTTAAATGCCGTTATCATCCACTTCCCCCCATCTGCCAACTAAAGGTTTGGGGATTTTCTCCTATTTTCAGGAGACCCCCCTACTCTGCACTCTGTTACATTACACGTCCTTGCTCACACACTTGGGTGAATCCCTCGAGTAGCATCTAGAAGAGATGCCCTTGTTTGATTGAAGTAGACTTAGGCCAGTTGAAGCACAGCCTTTCTTCTTGGGAGAGGTGACCTCTGTGTTTTGGGCACTCGTTGAATGTTCTGCTTCAGAAATGGGACCCACGGCATGTAGTGCAGCAGATCTTGCCAAAGAGAGGATGACCTTTAAGTTTCCTGGGGCTGCTCCTGACTTGGCCACATTCCTTGCTGACCTCCAAAGCCAGGTTTGCACTTGAAGCTCCCCTGCTTCACAGAGGTGGAAGGCCTGGCCATGCTAGTGAGAGTAAGTTTAAGGCTTCACCTTCTGAAGTCAAAATGGGCGGCAGAGCTAAAATCCGGACCCCAAATATTTCCTGTTCCATTTGTCCTATTTTTATCCTTTAATGTCTGCATTAATTCTATAATAATCAAATAGAGCATGACAAAGCACATGCATTTCCAGCGCACTCAGTTGACACCAAAGATTGATAACCAATCATCTGAAAAGTTCATTCTTACCATAATGTGATGAGTCACTTTTATTTTTCTCTGGGGAGGAAAAGAATTACTAAACTCTCACTAAAAGACCTTTTTCTCTCTTAAACAAAAACACTGCATACTCATTTTTTACAGTGAGTGGGGAGCTAACTCTACATGCCTAAAATGTTGCACCCTATGGAAACTTATATCTGACTCCCATTACAATAGTACAAGGAACAATGATGCTCATCCATCTCCTGGTCTCTAATAGCCGAGAACAGAAGTGAAATTGGAATGTACAAACATAAGGAGGGATCAATTTCTACTTGAGAGTGGCCCACACCCACCCACAAAACAGCTCATTGAGTACTGTTAGGAACTAGACATTTTTGAGGGTGGCCAAACCAAGAGTAAGCACAGGGTGTGGCCCTCAAAAAGCTTGTAAACCAGGAAAGGAAATAGAGCACATGAGGTCAGGGGTGAATATCATGACCACAAATGTTTTTAAAACTTGAGTAGGGGGGGTGGGAGTAAAAAAAAAAAAACTTGAGTAGGGCACATGCTACATGGATAAACCTTGAAAAGGTTTCATGGATAAACCTTGAAAATACTGCGCTAAGACAGTACAAAAGGACAAAAACTGTGTGCTTCCACTTATATGAGGTCGCTAGAGTAGTCAAACTCACAGAAAGTAGAATGATGGTTGCCAGAAGCTGGGGCTGTGGAGGAAAGGGGAGTTAGCGTTTAATGGGCATGAAGTTCTCCGTTTCGCCAAGATGGAGTTTTGGAAATGGATGGTAGTGAAGGGAGCACAACGTCAATGTGCTCAGCACTACTAAACCATACATTTATTTATTTATTAAAGATTTTCTTTAATTTATCTTTAGAGGGGAGGGAAGGAGAGAGGGAGAGAAATATCAATGTATGGTTGCCTCTCATGTGTCCCCTGCTGGGAACTGGCCTGCAACCCAGGCAGGTGCCCTGACTGGGAACAGAACCTCGATTGTCTGGCTCGCAGGCCTGTGCTCAATCCACTGAGCTACACCAGCCAGGGCTAAAGTATACATTTAAATTGGCTGGAAATGGTCAGTTTTGTTTTGTGGTTTGCTACAATTAAAAAGTCACTTGAGGAAAAGATCAAATTATGGTGTTACATAAAGAACATGAGACTTGGGCTAAAAGTAGCTGAGTTCTCATCCTTGGCATTTCTCCTGACTGTGATCTGAACCAAGTCATTTCATTGCATTTCTGAATTTTTTGGACCGTAAGACGCACCGGACCATAAGATGCACCTACGTTTTAGAGGAAAATAGGATTAAAAAATTGAAGCAAAAAAATGTGGTAGAATATTTAATAACATAAATAACATAGCCCCCCCTCCAGTGAGTCAGGTAAGCTACATTTGGACTATAAAATGCACCCCCTTTTCCCTCCCAAATTGGGGGGCAGGGGAGAGTATGCCTTATAGCTCAAAAAATACAGTAAATGTCCTAATCTATAAGGCAGAAAAAATGATTAATTTTAAGGTTGAGAGAATTAAGAAGTAATGTATGAAAAAAGCCAATTAGCTAAATGTATGGTGCAATACAGGACAAATTGTTATCATGGGAGTGATGACAAGTGTTCACTGTAAAATAAACATGCAAATACCACATTACGGAGTAACATTTATTGAGTGCCTACTATGTGCTTATCTCAGTTTATGTAGCAAAGGTTTCAAGGTATTATCCCTGCAAAGATAAAATTGAAACAGATATAATTTGCTTAAACCCAAAAAGCAGCTGTCTTTCAAATCCCTCATTCTTTTCACTCATAGGAAGCTGTGAATAAAAAGTATTGAAATTGAAAATAGAATAAAATAGGAAATAAAACAGTAGACGTGATCAATAAACGCAGAAGCTTGCTTTTAAAAAAAAATCATTTATTTTACAATTATTTTAAACAGAAGTTTCAAGAAGAGTACAAAGAACTCCATTCAGATTCAACAATTGTTAAATTTGCCATATTTGCTGTATTTTCTCCCTCCCTCCCTCTGCCTCCCCCCAAACCACCTAAGTTTAAAAGATCATGTGCCTTTACTGTGGAGAGAGAACAACTTTTCCTCTGCCCCCTTGGGTTAATGATTTGGGACCTGCAAATTAAACTAACAAAAGACAGACCAGCAAGAGAAAAAGCAAATTATGCAATGAGCACAGAAGTTCAGAAAGATATGTGATTCAAGAAGTCCTTTAGAATTTGGGGCTTATCTACCATCTAAAATCAGGGATAGGGAGACATATGGGGTACTTCTAGAAGAACAAATGACTTCTGAGGAGACTGGAAAGGGAACTTATGGAAAACAAGTAACTTTTCGGAAAGTGGGTCCTTCAAATAAGCAGGTGGGAGACAGGTTTTCTTAATTTTCTGAAGCTTCCTTCTGTACCTTCTTCCTTGTACTCTTTGTACCTAAATGCTGATGTTCCTGAGAACTCTATCTTAGGACACTTTCTCTTTCCTTTTCGTTCTTCTACGTTCTCCCTGGACTAGCTATCCACTGCCACGGGCTCAATTACATAGTTGGGGTGCATCAGCTCATACAATACACGATATTGCCAACTAATTTCTCCTAAGTTCCAGACCTATACATCCAATGGCCCACTTGAAGTCCTCCCATGCAAAGTTGAGAGTTCCAAATCGAACTGCTCCTTTTCTGATATCCCATTAATGCCACTGCCATCACTTAACTGTTCAAGCAGGAAACCTGTCTTCTTGACTCCTTCGTGAATCTAAATGACATGTAACCCATCAAGAACAGTAGATTCTACTTTTGAGTTTTTCCTCTACTCTTTCCATCTCTACTGCCACTATCCTATTTGATATCAACATCTCTTGCCAAGAGAACTGAAACAGTGTCATAACCAAGTTCATTGCCTCTAGACTTGCTTCTCTCTAATCCACACTTTATTCTCAATCAAGATGATCTATCCAAAATGCAAAACTGATTGTAGCCCCCTCTTGCTGGAAAGTTTCAATGACTTCATATTTGTGATTCGGCTAAAGTCCACACTTCCTTTAACATATTCCTAAGACTTGGCCTCTGCTAACCTTCATCTTTTGCCATCCTGGGCCTGCAACACTTAGTAGTATCCACTATATATTTATTGTTTTAAAAATAAATGCTTTTTAAAAAAATACAAGAGAGCCCTGGCTGGTGTAGCTCAGTGGATTGAGTGTGGGCCTGCGAGCCGAACGATCGCGGTTCGATTCCCGGTGGGGCACATGCCTGGGTTGCGGGCCAGTTCCCAGCAGGGGACTCATGAGAGGCAACCATACATTGATGTTTCTCTCCCTCTCTCCTTCCCTTCCCCTCTAAAGATAAGTAAATAAATAAATATTAAAAAAAAAAAACAAACAAGAGAAAAACGATCTTACTTCTGTGTCCTCAGAGCCCAGAATATAGTAGGTGTGCAACAAATATTTCTTAAATCAAAGAATATAGTAGAGGAGTGGATAAAAAAAGCTGTGGTACATTTACACAATGGGACACTTACACAGCAGTAAAAAAAAAAAAAAGAACTCTTACCTTTTGTGACAGCATGGATGGTCGCGGATACTATACTAAGTAACATAAGCCAGGTGGTGAGGTGAATACCATCTGATCTCACTTACACGTGGAATTTAATGAAAAGAAATTAACAAGCAAAATAGAATCAGTAGTATAGAAACATGGAACAGTTGTAAGAGGGGAGGTGGGACTAGATGTAAAGGTGAAAGGATTGGTCAGAGAACATATCTGCATGACCGATGTACATAAACTGTGGTTGACAGTGGGAGTGGGGGGTAGGTTAGGTGAAGGGCAGCAAAGGGGGGGAAATTGGGGCAATTGTAATGGCATAAAAAATAAAATATTAAGAAAAGAAAGAAATATATCTATCAGTTCCAGTGACTGTAGAATGGAGATGAGCAAGAAAATAGAACTTTTTTAATCCAATCAGCATCTCTTAGAGTAGTGTATTTACAAAAGTCACACTCTAAAATTTGCCAAGTTTTAAAATCAACCACAATGATCTCAGGAAAAAGAGCATTTCAAATGGGGGGAGAAAAGCACACTCAACCAACTTCTTTGAAACTGCTCATTTATTATGAATAGAAAAAGCTGTTAAAATTTTACAAGAAATAAAATACAAATTCATAGTATCCTCATTACCCCTTATTTTTCATTTTAAATTATGAGAAAAATTAATGCACATATTTAAACAAGCAATCACGGAGTGTAATGTTCCATACGTAACCACTATATAACTAAAACAAATGAAGATACTTACTTTAAAATCAGGATATCTATTCCAAAGACACTTTTTCTAACCTTTAAAGACTAATATTAAACAATCTACAGAGAGAAGAATTAAAGCTTGAAAATCTAAGCAGCAAAAATATACTTTAATTAAGAAGTTGCTGAAAACAGTACCTATAGATAATGATATATCTTGAGGATAATATCCAGATTGTTAATCTATATTGTTTAGAAATGAGAAACACTATTTTGATAAAAATAAAAACACCTAAAAGAAAAAAAATATTTTAAGCACTCTATTCAACTTAAACACAAGATATATTGTCAACTCATTGTATTACTGAATTGAAAAAGTAAAATAATAGTTGCCTCATATAAATGAGGATAATTTATGAAATGAGAGAAAGTTCACTTAATATGTATTCTCTCCAAAGGATGTAAACTTATGCCTTTTCCTGGCTGGTATGAAATATCATGACTGGGTTAATCATTTGGGGATAACAAAACACAAGGTTATATCCCTACTGTGCACCAACATCAAAATACATTGCATGTAGATTAAAGATTTGAATGTTTGAAAAAATGAAATCATAAACGTATCATAAAAATGTTTGTGAATATTTATAAAATCTTGGTACTTTCAAAACATATCACAAGCTCTGACTGGCATGGCTCAGTGTGTTGGGCGTTGTCCTGCAAACCAGGTCACCAGCTTGATACCCAGTCAGGGCACATGCCTGGGTTGCAGGCCAGGTCCCCAGTTGGGGGTGCACGAGAGGCAACTGATTGATATCTCTCCCTTTCTCCTTCCCTTCCTGCTAAAAAAGTTAATAAAATCTTAAAAAAATCACCAAAGGCAAAAATAAGGCAAAGTTTGACAGACCATGACCATGATATATAAAAACATACAGATAAGGATTATTGTTTATTTATAAAGATTATATATATATATATATTTTTTTTTTTAGAGAGAGGGGAAGGGAAGGAGATAGAGAGGGAGAGAAACATCAATGTGTGGTTGCCTTTCATGCACCCCCTACTGGGGACTTGACTAGTAACCCAGGCATGTGCTCTGACTGGGAATTGAACCAGCAGCCCTTTGGTTAGCAGGCCAGCAGTAATCCACTGAGCCACACCAGCCAGAGCAAGATTATATTTAAATAAAGTTTTAATATATTCACATATAACAAATCAAATGGTAGTACTGAGCATATGATAAAAAGCAGTAAGACAATAATCACTGCCATAAAAAAATGGGCAAAGGATGGAATAAACAAAAAGAAAACAATTGCCAATACATTTAAAAGTGTCCAATCTTTTTGCCAATCAAAGAAATGCAAATTAAATGAGATGCCATTTTGCATACTCAATTACCAGAAAAAATGGGTACAATGAAGCAATATGTATATAATAAAACTTTACCATTTCAATATAGCAATTTTTCTTTTAGGATTATCAAGTGTTTCTAGAATTATCCAAAAATGTCATAGATACACAAAAATATTTAGTTATATAAACATTCCTTATAGCTTTGTTTGTAGTATTGCGAAATTTGAAATAGGGGTTGTTTAAGTTTGGCAAATTTAACACTGTAATACCAGTTGTTAAAATAATACTAGAATATTAATATCATTGAAAATGCTTGTAATAATTGTCAAGTTTAAAAAGCAGCTACCAGTTTATCTACAATTTGCTTTAACATGTTTTCTATAATAAAAGTGTATTTATTTTCCAGTAAGAATTGTTTTCCTATAAAGGCCAAAACATCATGTTATCTATAGCCTTCTGTTTCAGTTCTATACTTCCCGAGCAAACTCCTGATTACCAACTTTTTTTCTCTAGGTATTTATGTAACAGAAAAGGAATGCCCTGAACTGGAGAAGTTAACATTCCATACATTGCAAAGTGCTACCTCCCACCACAGATTTCTGGTGATACACAAAGCCTAGAAAGAAAATTAGAAGCTATTAGAGATGGAAACAAAATGGTTGAAAGGGAAGAAAATAATGCTGGGAATAAAGTATGAAAGTCAGGGATCTCTAAAAGAAGCTATGGTATGGACAAATATGTTTGGAAACCCTTTGTAAAACTGTGAGTCCTGGATGATGAAGAGTAGTATGAAGATAGATGATTATTACTGCAGTGAAGTATGGGCGAAGGATGCTGATAAAAAAAAAATCTACAGCAGAACACATTAAAAAAAGTTGAGTTTCTTTTCTAAGTAAAAAAAATGCAAATTACAATAAACGTGTTAAAAACCTTATTTTAAGGTATGGGAAGCCAAGAAGGCATACCAAAAGGAGGCAAGATCCAACACCAGTGTAGACGGACATGTCTGGGCAAATTTATGTCATACTTCTGCATTATGAAAATAAGTAACTTAAGTACATAATAACTGGAGCATTCCAGGTACCATATGAACTTGATTATTCTACACAGAAAAATAAACCGGAAAATAAGTGACTTCAGTACATAATAACTAGAGCATTCCAGGCATCATATGAAGAATTTGCTTAATTCTACACACACACAAAAAAATAAACCTGAATTTCCTGCCTCCCACCATATACAGGGTGGGCAAAAAGTAGGTTTATAGTTGTGAGTATGCGTGACAATTTATTCTTGCATTATTCATTATTGTAATATTTTACGACAAAATATAAATCTACTTTTGCCTCACCTGTAGTCTACAGTTAAAGATTTAATTGTGAAGGTACAATTCTAAAGCAAATAGGAAAAAAAACATATACTATTATGATGATTTTGGGACAGGGTAGGACTTTTTTTACTAAGCCTCACAAAACACAAAGAATCAAGAAATAAACAGGTTGGACTACATCGAACTAAATATCCTTATTTAACAAAGGACCTCATGTAGATGGGAGATGAACTTGGAAAAATTACTTGCACCAGTTAAAATGGACAAGAGATAGATATTTAGAACATGGGTTGTTCTGTAAACAGTTAATTAGTAAATACTTTAGGTTTTGTGAGCCATATGTTCTCTGTTGCAACTGCTCGCTCTGCTGTTGTGGAATGAAAGCAGCCACAGACAACACATAGAGCAGGGGTGCCAAACTCATTCTCAAGGCCACGTCAGCCTTGTGGTCACCTTCAAAGGGCCAAATGCATTTTAGGACTGTGTACATGTAACTACTCCTTAACAGTTAACTGAGAGCTCAGCGCTGCCACTGGGCAGAAACAAAGTACCAGGAAGATAAAACAAGGTAGAGGGTGGGCCTTGGGTTTGCCAACTTTGACATAGATGAATGGGTGTGACTGTGTTCCAATAAAACCTTATTTACAAAAATAGGTCGTGAGCAGGATTTGGCCTGCAGACTGTAGTTTGTCAACCCCTAATATAGAATATACAAGAAATTTCTATGAATCGGTAAGAAACATTTAGAATACCCAATGGAAAACCAGGGCAAAGGTATCAATGAGCAATTGGCAGAATAAAAAAACCCCAAATGGCCGAACAAGTATACGGATGTGCAACTTGATTGATATTCTGAGAAATGCAAATTAAAAGGAAATTCCATTTTTCACCAAATGGATCTGTCAGGACATAAAAGTCAGATAACTTAGGTGGAGGTAAGGGTGTGGGAAAACATGGCACCCTCGTGCCTTGCCGATGAGCGTCAGTTACAGAGGGCCATTCTGGAGAGCAATCTGGATGTGCTAACTGAAACCAGGAATGTCATCCCATACTGCAAATACAGGAGAGCTCTTCGATAAAGGGCAGTAGGCAACCTTATAGCAAAACACAATACTTTTTTTAAATTTTGTACTTAGAGACAAGCTACACTAGCTTAATTTTTCTCATTTCAATAATAAACAAAAACACCATCATAGACTGTCACTAGTCTATAAACCAAATGTTACACACTACTTTCTACCAATGTGTTTTAGACATGAAGACAATCTTAATATTCTTTGTGTCTAATGCTTTTATAATTTAGAGTTTGATATCTTTAATAAGAGAACTGGCTTTAAGAAGTTTGATTAATGGCATGCAAAATTCACATGAAATAAAGTGAAACTTCAACTTTATAGGATGGACAGCCAATTACAGGGCTCTCCTATTAGATCCCTCTGGGTTTTCCCTCCTTACAGTGTCAGAAACCCTTCAGTAGGTAAACTTGAGAAACAGTTGATAAGCAGGGATAATGATTGACTATCCATCAATCTCTAGCTAAAGAAAACTAAGATATAAGGGTGTTTTTCTGTCTCTTTAATGGGAAATTAAATTACACAAACAATATAATCTGCTTGGCAATTAGAATTGCAACTTCCTTCAGCCATTTTTTTGTGCCTCCAGACTGAGTATAATCATTTGCTGTGGTCTGATAAAATATACAATGGATTATTCAATTTAGTGTGGCCTAAACAGTTAAGAGTAGTTTGCAAATGCATGGATTAAAAAGGCTTCTTGTCTCAAAGACAGTATATCACATATTTTACCTGAAAGGTAAATTTGTTATTCTACTCTATTCCAATCCTTAAAACCACTTTAGATTTGAAATAGCTGTGACATCACGGAAATATTTGTCTTCCCCATCTCTTAGCACATGTTCATTTAAAGCTTTGATTACATGAAAGCATATGTATACTACTGCTTGATGAGTCATTAAAAGAAAAATGGTTTACATTGAATAGCACACTTTAAACAGGTGAACATTGTGGTATTTAATTATATCTCAATAAAGCTAATAAAAAAAACAGGTGATTTAGACAGTCAGTTACCTAGTCTTGTGGCTCTTAACCTAGTGCAAGGAGGAGGAGTGCAATGAGGCTAGCCAACCAGGAACTGGGCTACATTTCCAGCCTATTTTATCTGGCCCTTAATAACCTAGAAAGAGAATGTGTGCATGTGTGCACATGTGCTTATGGGAGACAGGTATACTCTGTGAACGAGGGAGGAAGCACTAGGGCAAAAAGGTTAAGAAGAACCAAATGTTACCGTTGAAAAACTCTTCTTTCACCAATTCCTATAAACATAGACTTACTTAAAGATTTCTGGCCCTGGCTGGTTTCCTCAGTGGATTGAGTGCTGGCCTGCAAACCAAAGGGTCATCAGTTCGATTCCTGGTTGGGGCACATGCCTGGGTTGCAGGCCAGGTCCCCAGGGGGAAGGAAGCTCGAGAGGCAACCACACATTGATGTTTCTCTCCCTTCCCCTCGCTCTAAAAATAAACAAATAAAATCTTAAAGACTTCTGTTAGACACTAATAAAAGGAAATGTTAGCCCCTTCCCTTCACCCATAAACATGCCATTTCAAAAACAGGAGCAGGAACACAGGATTTCTATTTAAGACTTCTTTCCATAGCCTGCAACAACTTTGACATATGCACTGCTTGAGTGGAAACTGAAGGCTGTTTTTTTGAATCAAGAATTTAAAAACAACTAAGATCATACTTTATGTAAAGGGAACAATTTTGATAGAGAATACAAATATTTTTTTTTAAAGACAACACATAGATGAGGATAAAACATAGAATGCTGGTACTCGTTTATTTTTTTTATTGCTATACATCAAATGCCAGCAACTCTGGTATTTTCAAGTTAAACCTTAAGAGTGAATTACAGAACAGTCAAAAGATTTAGAGAAAAAAATCTCTGTGCACCATTAGTACATGGACATTCAATAAATACCATAGGACAAACCGATGACTGGGAGCCACATACCCATGACACACATGTTTACGATTTACTGTTAGAACAGACAATGACCCACAAGAGTGATTATCAAAAGGTCGAGTTCAACTATATGTCTTTCAAAACTGAGATGCTGAAGAGAATATATACATTCTTTACAGACTGTAGGTGATTTTTAAAAATCCTCAAAAATGTAAACAATGCAGAGCAGGAACACTGAAAATAAAATTTTGTTGAACAAAGTGACAACACAGAAAGAACACCTTCTTCAAATTCTCAAGATAATTCTTTTTTCTTCATTTTTCTAATTGCTCAACAGAAACCAAAATGGGTTCTTTTCATAAAGATGGTAATATACCAGGGACACGCAGACCTTCTGGGTTATTTTTTTATGTTAACATACATTTATAGTAAATATTTAATAGTTTTCATAGCTTACTTAAATAGATACATGCTTTCCTAATCCATAAATAACACTAATCATTGTCCACTCAACCACATTTATTAAGTATTTATGATGTCTCATGCACTGTGTCAGGGATGCAAAGATGAGCATGACATGGTCCTTGTTCTACAAGTGCCCACAATCAAGCTGGAGATAACACGTAACATTTCCTTCCTTTCTTACATGATGAAGACATTTCTACACAAATGGGGCTGATCTGCTCAATACTCTAATAGAATGGTTCCCAAAATCTTGACCCTATGGAGCTCCAAAAAAAAAAAAAAAAAAAAAAAAAAAAAAAAAAAAAAAAAAAAAAAAAAAAAAAAAAGAAGAAAAGAAAAGAAAAAGATGTGTTTGGGTTTTTTTTTTCACCCAGAAAAAAAAAATTAATGGGAAGGATTTTCTCTACTAAATTTTTCTCAGTTTTTTAAAAACTGACCTGCACATATACAACATTTTCATTAGTAAACTGCTCAGTTCATGTAACTGAATTCGTTATGCAAGTATTTCATGGTATTCCCCAAGTTCTCCCTGAACAGGCCTGAACACTACCCTGCTAATACACTTTGATCCTGAATGACCGTCTGCCTACAAATAGAACAAATGCCTTTTTTCCTGGGATAAACCAACAATCTGTATGGTTTTAGTAATGGTAATAACTGACCACCTCAAGTCATTACTTAATTAAAATCATACTCAGTACGTAATTTGTTTAAGAAGGCAGGCAAATGTGCAATACAATCTAAAAAGAGTTTGTTAATTACAAATGATTAAAAAGTTTTAGTGCCTAAACAGCAACTCGGTGATCTGCAAAAGGTGAACCCCGTGGAAGACTTCACTTAGTGAAGAAGTTGGCTACATGACTGTTGGTGTTCTTGAGTGTATGAGGGAAGCATGCATTTGTCATCAAAGAAAAGCATGCCCATACACTTCTAAGACTACAGTGGCCTGCTGACTTTCCAAATCTCCTAGGGCTGCATCTCCCTGGGAATTATATATTGAGTTTTTCAGGCACAAGAGTTGGTTCCCAGGCTCTGGCCAATTCATGTTTACGCTCACGTATAGCCATTCTCATTGTACTACCAAGTCTTCTGTGGACCCACTGAGGTAGCTTAGGAGAAAGGTGGAAAGCCAGGGCTAGATGGTTTATTACCCAACACAGAGAAACATGGGGAGCTGCTGGTGAGGACAGAGCATAGCTGAGCTTAAGGTAGTTGCTTCTTGAAGACAGGAACCCAGGAGAGCTAGGACCCAGATAGCCCCAGCAGCATGAGAAAATATCTACCCTGGAAGGGTTCCAAGCTTCAAAGCTCTGTAGACAATGGTAACCAGGATTGCAGAGGTCCTGGGATGGGTCTTGTGATCCACTGGAAGACCTAGCTCAGTTCTGAGGTTAAACCTTAACTGCCTCAGCCCACATGCTGCAAGTAGGAGACACTTCCTGCAGCTCATTATAAATGTCAAGGCTAAGTGCTACTTCAAGGGAATGGGAAACACATTCTCAAAGAGGTAACTCTTGTGGGGCATAAAAATGTCTCAAGATATTGTGGGCTCTATTTCCTACTTTGTTTACTTATTTGGTATCATTTGACAAAGATTTTCCCTTTCCTGTCAGAGATTCTTTGATAGAATTTTGTTAATTTAATTGTAATTAAACCTCAATTATCAAGAGTACAGAACAATACACCATTAAGTTTTAGAATACTTTTCAAACAAGACAAAGGGCAAGAGATATAGGCCAAGAAAATGCTCACTGTACCACTTGGCCAAAGTCTGGTCTCCTTCAAATCTGGATAATTGATGCTTTTTCAAGAAGTTTCCCCCAATTAATTCCACCTAATACTATTCTCCTTTAAATTATTACATGATTTGTAGTCACACAAAATGGTTTAATAAGAATCTGCACTTGTTCAGAAATTGTTCCACGAGCATCTGCAGTTGAAAGTTCACGAGCATCGTAAGTTCAGTCTTTAAAACTAAAATGTAGTCAAGAACTATACCTTGCATTTCTTCTGTTTATTCCCATCAGAGTTGGGATACTCTGGATATAGGAGGAGCTTACAAGTTGTTGGCTAAAATGTAATTTTAAGGGAATACTTTACATTTCATACCAAAGTAAACCATATGGTTTTCAATATTGCATGTTGTAACTCGGAGATTCTGTCAGGTGAGCGCAAATATTACCGTGCTGTAACCATCCAGAGTCCCAGGGTCACGTTGGCAGCCAGAAGTACACTGCCACCCAGCAAGATGAAAAATCCTATCAGATCTTTCACGTCATTGTCTCCAATCACTGAGGTAAGGGTAGCATCAAGAAAAGAGTTTAAAATCCACTGTCCATCCAAAGCGAAGCAGGGCACTGCATTAACAATAGCCAGAGCTCCTGAGAGAGAAATTAGGTACCTGGTTAAAATCAATTAAGGAGCCAACAGCGAGGTCTGAGTGGAATCCACATTTCTAGGAGTCAGAAGATATCTCTGCCCACCAGTACAGGTCACTCCCTCTTAGATATCTACTATTTAAAACAAATGACATGTTATTTCAAAGTTTAAAAACCCTGACTAGAAAAAAAAAAAAGGCCAACCATTTGTGAACTCAGGTAATCAATAATGGACTCTTAGAAAGATTAAGTCTTTTAAATTCTTTTTTTAAAAAAAGATCTCATTTATTTTTAGAGAGAAGGGAAGGAGAAAGAGAGGGAGAGAAACATCAATGTGTGGTTGCCTCTCGCACACCTGCAACCAGGGACCTGGCTCGCAACCCAGGCATGTGCCCTAGAGATTGGGAATCAAATCGGTGACCCTTTGGTTCATAGGCTGGCACTCAATCCACCGACTCACACCAGCCAGGGAAGTCTTCTTAAGTCTTTTAATGATACAACAAGGAAAGAAATGTGAAAGGAATAAGAAATAAAAGAGCTCTGACCAGTGTGGCTCAGTTGGTTGTCATCCCGCAAAGTGACAGGTCGCTGGTTCAATTCCTATTCAGGGCACATGCCTGGGTTGCAGGTTTGTTCAGTGCCCAGTTGGGGCATGTACGAGAGGCAACCGATTCACGGTTCTCTCCCTCCCTTCCCCTCTATATCTAAAACTAAATAAATAAAATCTTTAAAAAAAGAAATAAAAGAGAATTATTTTTTGATCCTTATAAGGCATTTTGGCCCCATGACCTCTATTTTACCATCATTTATAAAGCTACAGTGTAAATATAACTCTATTTTACTACCATCTATAACGTTATAATGCAAATCTCTGAGACAAAGCTGCAATCTACAAGATACAACACTGACTGTACATATTTTTTGGTAACTGCTCATTTGTCTTCCATTTTTTTCTTTTTCAAATCACTGCAGAAATTAAAAAGATTTAAAAGTGGCAAAAAGGAACTCTCCAAACTGTTCAGTTTATTCAAACTGTACATAATTATCAGTTTTAAAAAAATTCACCTTATATATGCAAACATATGTAATAATATGCTAAAGAACACGAGAGATTTTGTCCTCTGCATTGTTATTTTAGTAGTGGAAACCAGTTTGCTCTCCTGTATGCATTCTTCCATTTGCTCAGTGCTTACAGGCTCAGAAGAGGCAGAATTCATCACCTCACTAGAAAATGGAGTTTTTATCCTTTATAATTTAATTCTTAATTTGTATTCTGTGTTCCTTCCCTTCCATACCCTTAACCTTTCTCCGTCCCTGAGGAATCTCTTTCCTCTAACTTCCTCCTTCCTGGGTACTATCTGATCTTTTTCACCTTTAAAGTCTGTCTTTTAGTTGTTAGCAATTCATTGATACTTGCAAGGTATACACATGCTCTATATTCAAGGTAAGACTGATCAAATTCCAAATAAAACTTTTAAAACGGTTTCACACCAGAAAGGATACTTGACAAATGTCTCCACAACCACAGGCAGATCTATGCTTAGAAAGTTAAAACGCGGGATAAAACTGGTGATGCTCACTAAAAAAAGAAAAGGAATAGTGCATATTATTCATAAACAATAGCATTATAAATTTTACCATACAGTCAAAAATTGGGCTAGCCTATTAAACTGGTTGAGAAAGTCCTTCCCAAACATATGTGGCAGGTTACGCCCCTCATATAAAAACAATCAATTATTCTAACAACATCTAATAAAAATAGTGAAATACAGAAATTCATGTCCTAGGGTATACTTATATTTTGAGGTAAGAATAAGATAAAATTGACTTTATACCAAATACTAATACAAAATACAGAGACTGACTTAATAAATATAGAGTTTACATCAAGAGTCCTTAACCTTCCGAAGAGGTATAAACCTTAAAGTCACATTCACTACAACTATTACGCCACTTAACCTGCCTGATCTCGCTTTTTTCTTTATTGCTAAAATAAGAATTAAGACTAGAGAATTTCTAAGGCCTCTTCCACTCTCTGGATTGCATAATCCTGTTTTGTTCAAAACATTCAAAAACACTCCTGTAATTAAGTAGAACCCACAGTACACTCTTTTGAATTACCCTAAAAGGGGGCCTTTTCTCATTTGTTTAGGATGTATTTAATATTTTACCTTCTAGAGTCACTTAGTGCGAAACTCAACCAATAAGCATGACCCAAGCTGTAACTCAGGATATGGCTATGAAGCAATGAATCTTTTAAAGAGAAACATAATACCAACTGACAATAAAAAATGATGTACCAGAACAGGCTGCAACATGAACGAACCTTGAAGACATTATGCTAAGTGCAAGAAGCTCAGCACAAAATATTCCATTTATGTGAAATGTGACAAACGGGCAAATTTACAGAAGCAGAGAGTAGACTAGTGGTTGCCAAAGGCTGGGGGTTGTTGTGGAGAAATGAGGAATGATTGCTTAATAGGAGGAATGGGGTTTCTTTTTGAGGTGAAAATATTCTGGAACTAGATTTTGGTGATAGCTGCACAACTCTGAATATATTAAAAACGACTGAACTGTGTACTTTAAAAGCATGAATTATGTGGTAGCTGAATTATATTGCAGTAAGTTATTTAAAGAAGAACACAAAAATCTTATACAAGCCCTGGCTGGTGTGGTTCAGTGGACTGAGAGCCAGGGGGTCGCTGGTTTGATTCCCAGTCAGGGCACATGCCTGGGCTGTGGGGCAGGTCCCCACTGGGGAGTACATGGGAGGCAGCCACATGTTGATGTTTCTTTCTCCCTCCTTTCCCTCTCTATAGAAATTAATAAATAAAATCTTTTAAAAAATCTTACACAAAATGAGTTAAGACTGTATGATCTTCAGCCATATGGAAAACCTGTATATTTAGCCCAATCGTGTTGCTACTTGTTCAAATACTTAATGCTGGCCCAGTCTTGAAATTATGTTTACATAAAATTCATGTGTCACACACAAATTACTTTATTGTCATATCCCTATGATTCCTAGTATTGTCTGGGGTATGCTGCTCTTGTCATTGATTTGGGAGCTTGGATAAATTTAATAAATTTTCACAGAATATCTGAGAGATTAGCTCTGTGATTTGGGCATAAATGGTGGAGAATGAAAAATATATTGCTCTTCAAAGGCAGACAGGGGATTCAACTCCATCTTGTTTTATAAACCCAGATTATTTTTCTACTGCCTAAATTTTATCTAATGCTTAAGAATAAATTAGGAACACCCAAAACCAATATACTATTGCACATCAACTGTAACTGAAAAGTCAAAAAAAATAAAAATTAAAAAAGTGTAAGTTAACAGGGCTTTGAAAACGGATCAAATTTATAGTCAATAAAACTAATGCAAGGATTTGTACTGAGCTTCCACCTCTGAGAATATATGACATCTTAATGACTTTCTGAGGGTCTACCACCAAAATACTCACCTGTGTAGTGCAGGTGCAGTGGATGTCCTACGTATAACATATCAATTTGAGGTGGATGTTTCACTTTTATTAAGCGAGTGTGAGTTTCCAAAGAAGGTATTATGCAGAAACTTGAACTTGAGCTTTTTTTGCAATCTTTATTGGTTCTACAAACTTGGGTGGCTTCAACTGCTTTCCGGGCAGGTAGGCATGTATGCTATGAATAAAATAGTAATTATTCAATACTAAAAATGATTTATTAAACGATAAACACCAAGTTACAGTCCTTCAATATCTTTCATGTCACCTAGCATATTAGGAAAGAAGTTCATGTAAAAGAAATGCCATTTATGTGCATGCACTATAAATTTAGACTCAAGTATTCTACTTTGTCCAAATAAGGTATTACCATTATGAAATTTTAAAGATTCTCAGATGAAAAGTGACATGTGAAATGTAGAGATTTTAGTAAAAGGATACAAAGCAAAAGGGAGAAGTTTTCATATATTCCATTTTAGCTCTACCTGCTTATTTATAATTATATCAGACAAACAAGACAGCTCCAAGGACAACTTACCAAACGCTTATTAAAATTATTTCTGTAGGAAAAGCACACATCTGTGAGGCTTTGATTGTTACAGCATTCAGTTGAACCATCTAGCCGTTTGTATGCTGAAGAGAAAGTTTATGAGAATCTGTTATACAGAAGTACATGGTAAGAAAATCTTGCTTTCCAGACAAAAACAGTAAGTAAAATGCATATGAATTCAGAAACTGGATAACTCAGAGCTCAGCTTAATGGCTACTCACTGTAGTTTGATTTTACATTACAAACAGATATATGGTTCAATTTGAAATCAAGAAGCAGCACTTACCCTAGGTTAGCCATCTTCATATAAACTTACCCACTCATAAAGCTGGAGCTCCAGGGTCTCAGTAGGTTTTGCAATAATTCCAGCTGGTCAAGCACAAGTATTTAATGAGCCACTATTAGCTGCCCTAATGCCATTGATCCAATATCACTACTGAACTCCTGTGCTGTGGTGTTAGCAAACACAGGAGGCCAAAGGATACCCGAGAGACTCTCATTCCTAAGGAAATACTTACCATATCAAACACCTATCTCAACTCCAGTCCTCCCCAAACCAGGGCAGCCCAATTCGACCCCACAGATGTGTATACATTTGCCTGCATACCAATAATCCAGTTACTATTTTTGGAAGACAACAGAAACAACTATTTATTCTCAGGATTAATTTATTTTTTTAAAGTTCTTTGGCAGACTGCTTCACTGATACCTGGGGCGGAATGAGGAAGCTAAATCACTGATGCAGATGGCACGAAAAATGATTTCCATGTCTTTAGTTTGGAAGACTTCCTGCATTTAGCACATCAAACTTATAAAGCATATTAATGTATGCAAAGGACCAGTTAAATTTAGAATCTTATATTCATACTACCATACTCAGATGTGCTGAGGAAGACAGGCTCAAGAACAAAGTTACCACAGTATTACAAAAAGAAGTACATTTTCCATTAAAAAAAAAAAAAAGCCTCTCTATTACAAGAGTGTCTTCAGAAACACTAGCATGGAAATGTTAGTTGATATGCAATGTGATTTTAAGCACTTTCTGTTTGTTTATAAACAGTTTTTTTGTAAACTCGGTTACTTAAAGAAGACCCCTTGTATTGGCTACACTGGATGTTGCCTCACCATCACTGCTCGCTCTCCTTGGCCAACATAAAATGGAGAACAAAACAGGTAAAGCAAACTAACCAATGCATCAATTTCTCTTGTGCAATAGTTGGCTGCATGGGTAGTTTTGTTTTCTTAGCGTAACTGAATGGATACTTAAATTTTGGGTGACAAATCATCTTTAAAATGTGAAAGCAAACTGGAATACCTAATGTCACTGACAAACCTGTGCCCCTAGTCACTCATCAGCTGAATGATAAAGCATAAGGTAAAAAGCTGTTCAGAATTTTATTTTATTCCACATTTTTATTTATTTTTAGAGAAGGGAAGGAGAAAGAAACATTAATGTGTGGTTGGTTGCCTCTTGCGCATCTGCAACTGGGGACGTGGCCTGCAATCCAGGCATGTTGCCCTGACTGGGAATTGAACTGGCGACCCTTTGGTTCACAGGCCAGCATTCAGTCCAATGAGCCACACCAGCCAGGGCTGCTTAGAATTAAAAAAACAAACAAACAAATCCAACCTCGGTTAAACTCCTCAGTGTCTCTTTGGTCAGTTGCCAAGCCCCACCAATATTTACCCTTCATTGTTTTTCTCCTTATCTGTTTCCACTTGAGTATAGACTCTAATTCCCTCTCGACTGAACCATCTGAAAAAAGCCCTAATGAGTCTTGTTTACTTACCACCAAGCTGGCACATGCAAACCCGTCCTACATACTGAATGCTTGAAATTAACCAGTCAATGCAGAACTGTAAGAATGTAACTCCTCTAACCCAACATTTCCAAAGACTCTGCACTGCTCCCAAATAAAGTCTAAATTTCATAGCCTAAAACTTCAAGACTTTCATTTTTTATCATCTTATCTCATACTATTCTCTTGGTGAACCAAATTACTAGCAGGTCTTTAAACATCTAGTCATGGTGCCAAGGTTCATTTCTATTTTGGCCTCCTGAAATTAAACTCACTGCTAGGACCAACTCAAAGGGCTGCTGCTATGAATTTTGCCCCCATCTCCTCAGCCAAGGCTGACTGTCATTGCTCCCACCACTCCCATTGTTTCTAGTCATTACTTTACATCTAACCTTGTGCTATAATAGTGTGGCCATGGTCTGTTTCTTTGACTAGAAGCTCCTTGAAGGTTTCTCAGCATCTTATATAGGGTAGATAATTTGATATGCATTGAACACTTAAACGATGTTCTATATTACTTGCCTTTGTATTAGTAATTATTTTTTAAGGTTTTTAAAAAGATTTTATTTATTTATCTTTAGAGGGGAAGGGAAGGAGGGAGGGAGAGAAACATCAATGTATGGTTGCCTCTTGTGCGTCCCCTGCGGGGAATTAGCCTGCAACCCAGGCATGTGCCCTGACTGGGAATTAACCACGGTTGTTTGGTTTGCAGGCCTGCACTCAATCCACTGAGCTACACCAGCCAAGGCTGTATTAGTAATTATTTTTTAAAAATTACATCATGCCTTGGCTGGTGCACCTCAGTTCGTTGAGTGTTGTCCTATAAACTAAAAGATCACTGGTTCCATTCCTGGTCAGGGTGCATACATAAGGCAACCAGTCGATGTTTCTCTCTCACGTTGATGTCTCCCTCCCTCCTTCTCTCCCCCTACTCCTCTAAACAAACACACACACACACACACACACACACACAAATACACACACACACACACACACACACACACAAAATTATACCTGATGCTTGATTACTAACTTTTCTTGGAGGATTGTATACAATATAGAATGAAAGTCAAGAATTTGCTATTACTGTTAATACAGCATGTGGTAACACAAATGCTTAAAAGAGTCAAGCAAATATCAACAAAATAAATGAAGTGGATAGCGTGCGGAAAAGCAGAAAGTGGTAGAGTTTGTAATGAATTAGAAAACATATACCCTATTCTAAGGAGTTAGTATCCAGGCCACTCAACTTGGGGCCCAGATTCGGCAGCTTATCCATTTTATTTCAAGAGAAATCAGAGCTAGACCTTCATTTGAACCCTCTTGAATTTTAAATATTAGCAGCTACTTAAAATTTTAAAAAATACAGTGCAAGCCAAACCAAGTACATCTGCCAAGGCTGGATTTGGCCTCTAGGCTTCCACCAATTTTCTACCTCTGGGTAATGGCTTCTTCCAATGGTGACTTTTTTCCAACCCAAACATAAAGCCATGGCTGTGAATGTCCTGACAAGATTAAGTATCTAATGACGCACAGAATTTAAAAAAAAAAAAAAAAAAAGGTAAATACCTTGTTACTGTGTGAGAAGTAAACTTGATATTTCTGTTTATCAATTTAAGAAAAGTTAAGTCTAAAAATATTTTATTTTAGAACTCTACTGGGTCACATTAAAAAGTATGAAATAATAAAATATTTCTCTTAGAGAAGACCACATTGTGGGTTACATACCAACCTTCTGCCAACTGAAAAAGTTTTGGAAGATGATAAGTGGCTCTGGAGAAGAGGAAAAATTTACAAATATTTCAACCTTAAAAAAAAATCAGGTTAGCCCACTTAATCCATGAAGGAGACAACTGGACACTGCCTCCTGACATGATGTGATAGGAAGTACTGAGTGCTACCCAGGTGTTTTTTTGCCATCCCCCTCAAATGGATCCTGAGTCTAATAAAGCCTGTAGGCCTAATCACTGTTTATAAGAAATTTGCAGGACATCTGAACATATTAATGACATCATAAGGATAAGATATAATCAGACAAATCCAGAATATGGGAAATCCAACAAAACAAATGATTCAGTTTTCTTCAACAAACAAACGATATCTTAAAAAAAAAAAAAAGGCCAAGGAGAATTGTTACAAGTTAAAAGGCACTTAAAAAACATACCACCCAACTGAAATAAGCCAAGGGGAAAAACATAACAGGGAAAACCAACGGAATATTAGGAATTATTGTTAATTATGTTAGGTGTGATAACAGTACTGTGGTCATGTTTAAAAAGTCACCACCTGTGAAAGACATGCTGAAGTTTATGGATGAAGTGATAGGATGCCTGGGATGTAGTTTAAATACCTGCCCCCCGCAAAGTGAGGTGATTGGATGAAAAAATTGGCAAGATGTTGATAATTGCTGAAGTTGGAAGAAGGAGGCATAAGTTCACTTACACTACTCAATTGATTTTTATGTAAATTTGAAAAAGTTTTATAATACAAAGTTCTAAAAAATGGTTATATATGCAAAATTACATTTGAAAACAAACTTTAAAAAAATCAGTTCTTACTACTTTATCATTGTTGCACACAGCACTTCCATAAGGTTATTTTTGATTGTTAATCATATTTCTGAACCCCAGTTAAATGTGGACAAGTATCCCGGGCATTTCTTGACTTAAAGATATAGTTTATGAGCATAAATTGTGTTTTCCAACACTTCCAACAATTTGGCATCCCATAATTTTATATAAAGAGTTGGGAGACTGATTTTTCAGAACTGAAAGAACTCAAATTTGGCAGCTTCTGAGAATAAACTTGCTTCACCCTGCCACCTGCTACCTGGAACAATAGACCCGACTTCAGGGGCTACTTTCGGAAGACAAGATTAATTTCAATGAATGTCTGCCACATAAAAATAACGACTCCAAATAGCTTTGGACATGCCATCACCCATATAGCACAGGGACATTTAACTGCTGGAATTTAATTGGTTATGATTGAGCTTAAAATCGGACTTAACCCAATTTTTAAAAAAGTTTATTTAGAAAGTATCAAAGTGTAAACAAATTGATGGCAAAAAACATACACGTACCTATCTTAGGTGGAGCCTAGTCCTATGGTTGCTTACGTCCAAAGGTGATAGTAAAAATGTTTAATAACCAGGATGGCACTAATGGTAGCACGATCTATATCAGCTCTGACACAGCCCTGCCTACTTCATTCTTTGGTTGTTAGGTCAAGTTAATCCCACTCTTCATACAGCAGAGGTTCAACATCTGCAAAGGCAGAAGGGTGTACAATGGGTCTCTAAAAGGACTAATTAGAAGCAGAACTGGAACTGCTACCAGTTAGGGCTCTGTAATGAAGCTACAAAGTTCCCTTGGTCCCCAACGCCTGAACCCAGAAAAGCTCATCTAGTCCTCTTGCCTCAGGTGGCAGATATAACCAGAATCTTTCTATGAGTCAATAAAACAGTCAGGAAAAGCCTTGTGGAACTTTCCATGCCCACATTTTCCATGGGAGACATCAAGTCTTAAATCTGGACTCAAACATAGATTTTTGAATCTTAAAGATCTTCACATGGACTCTGACTTAATATTAACACAACTAATGAAATCTTTCACCTATGAGAAACAAACAGAAGTATCCCTTGGACAATTATAACAGATCTGACAAATATCAACACACACCTAAGATTATGGCACAAATGTTATCTTATGCAGGCACATGTCAAAGTACCACCGCTTTCATCACGGCAAACCTCTTGCAATGAGAGAAGTATTAACAGAAACAAAATCCAGGAGTGGCCATGAAGGTAACCTCCAGAGGAGTGGGGTTTTTGTTTTTAAATCTGCTCGAAGTTACAGACCAATCAAATTATTAGTAAGTCAATTGTGACCTTCAGATCAGAGCAACATCAATACTGCCACATGGCCACTTTCTGTAACTTGTGGGCAGTTCAAAAACCATGCTTTGGATGGTGCTTTCACTAATAAAACTCAGGAGCCAAAAATAAATCCAGCAATTTGATTTTCTTCAACTCTATTTTCAACTCAAAGGAAACCATTTAGATTTCATCAATAAAAGGTTGAAGGGGATGATAGAATGCCACTAAAAATAGTTTGCAAAGGGATCATGAGTTACATGTGTACTTAAAGAAACTTAATAAAACATCTGTACAGTATGTTGGCTTAAAACACACACACAAGATACCACAAGCTTAGTACATTCACCTTTCTGAATAACCACCACTGAAACTCAGCAACATCCGCATGATTTAGCTCCTTGACACTGGGTCCAGACGGCCAGGCAGGAGAGGCAACTTGCACCTGCATTTTCAGTTTTTCCATTCACCTGGCACATAACAAAGTGGCGCAACATTTCAAGGTCTCTGCTTCCACTGTGTTCACTGACTTTTTTTCCTCCACAGAAAAGCATCAATGGGAGATAGATAGCCTCCTACCTGCTGCAAATATCAGGAAGTGCAAAAGGAGGTTTACGGTTGTTCATATGGAAAATATAACTAATAACTAATAATAATAATAATAAAAGAATAAACTGTTTTGCGTACTTACAACTGTAAGCCTATTTTTGCCCACCTCTGTATTCTGTTCAGCAGTATAGTCCACTTCAGGGGTCTGGACCTCTGTCACACCACAGAATTCCTTTTTAAAGAGTTCTTCCCAAACAGCAGCCAGATTCTTACAATGACCATACCATGGGGCATAAAACTTGGTGAAGGTTATTCCTTCCTCAATGATGTCATTTAAGTTATTTTCTGTGAGTGCCAACACAGTGCCCTTGTTGGCCTCAGGCTCGGCAGCCAGCACCATGGTCTCTGGGGCACCCCCCGACAGAATTTAGGCCAGGGCAGCATTGGGAAGAAGCATGGCGGGGAAGGGTGCGGGGCATGGAGGCATGGCTGGCGTACCCCACCCCCCGCCCCCACTAGTTCGGGCCTATTCGTTACTTTTCTGATTTGTTTTATTTTACTTTTAAAAGATTTTATCTATGTATTTTTAGAGAAAGGGGAAGGGAGGGAAAAAGAGAGGGAGAGAAACATCAATGTGTGGTTGCTCCTCGAGCGCATCCTGACTGGGAATCAAACAGGTGACCCCCTGATTCGCAGGCCAGTGCTCAATCTGCTGAGCCACACCAGCCAGGGCCACTTTTCTCATTTGTTTTAAAGAAATTAGAATAAAATAAATCTACAGACATAATACAAGATGGGTGAATGGCAAAGTTCACCAGATTGCTGCTTGAAGTATTATACTGAGGGAAATAAACATACCTCTAACTGGGAAGCTTAACTGCTGTAAAGTTGATGCACTTATGCAGTAACCAATTTGGGGTTCATAGGCAATGGTATCTAGACATTCATTCCAATCTTGAACATTAGTAACAGGACAATCCTGTAGATGGGTAACAAGGTCTCCCACAAAAAGGCCTCTGGGTCCAACTGCAGGTGAGTCCTTGGAAAGAGGGCAAAAACAAATCAGATAATGTGCGTAAACAAGTTATGATTAATTTCAGCAAATAATTACAGACACTGAGTTGATTAAGTAGACTATTTTGAGTAATACAGAAAACAATCCAGCTTTGAATCCAAGATATATAATCTTAGAAAATTAAAACAAAACCCAACAATTAGTTACTTTTACTAGTTCTCCAAGATTTTGAATTTTTTTGCAACTGAGAAAACAAAAACCCACTTGCCAGCTGTTAAGATCGAAATGATAGCTTTTTAAAATAAACTGCTACTAAATTTTTTGTGAAAGTAGTTATCAGAAGGCCTTCATTTTCCTACACCCTCAGTGGATACAATTGTAAGGCAAGTCCTTATCTAGATACAGTCCCAAATATGCAGGTGATACTGTTGGCACAATGAATATGTGAGCCACTTGCTCACAAAGGTAATTTTTCTCTTCCCCAAGTCTGAATAGAAAAGTTGATGCCATCTCAGTAGTTACTGACTAAGGCAGTGAAATACAGAGTTGAAGACATAAGCTCCCATGAAATGTTCTGGCTGGCTAGCCTACGTTCCCTCTTTCTTCTTATGAGTAAAGATATTTGACTCAAAAGCAGAGTTATAAAAATAAGCAGTAAAAGTAAATGATGCATTTTATCAACAAACTACAAGTAGAAAATCTTGATACTATTTTTGTAACTAAGAACAGAAACGATTTTTAGTTTTTTTAAAAAGACAGTGTGTTTCACCAAACTATTTGATTAGAAAGGGCTGCCAATAATTCCTTCAGGAGAAACTGAGCATTTTGTCTATGAGAACTTGAATATAAGTCCCTGACATAAAATGTTAAGTCTTACAACACAAAATCTGATAAAAGAATGCCTAAGTAATCCATCATTTACCTCGGCAACTTCAGTGATAAGCACCCCAACTCCAGTGTAGTAAAAGGGGAGAAGAATCACAGGGAGGAGGACAAGAGCTAAAATACCCAGGAGTGCAAGGACAAAATTATGCCAGATACCTGAAAAGAGGAAAAAAAGGAACAAGCTCAACCAAGGGCAGGAATGACATAGGTATTTGGATCTTATAACACCTAGGCATTCATATAAATGAGGAAAGTAACCAGAAGCAGCTGTGAGGCACATAGAGCTGCTTATTAGTACAGTAGACAGATGTCCAGTTAGAGGCCTCTTTCATTTCAGATATTAAAATGTAAAATAAGCATGTTAATACCACATGGTAATATAACACTAATAAAATCTACATTCTATTATACATACCTGATATATGTATATATCACGAATAGAATTAATATCTTCTATTTACTATACCCTCTTTCCAGAAAATATATACATAATTAATATAAACATACTGTGATCTTTGAAAGGAATATCAGAACTATTCAAATAAAAGCTAAGATGAAATAAACATTCTTGCTGAACTGGGGTATGGAAATCCAAATGGTATTTGAAAAAAGAAATTGCTTTAAAAATTAAACTATTATGGAGAATACTATTGGTGGGCTGAATAGAGTATGTATTTAACATCATGTCACAGACTATAACTATCTCCATCATATATAGAGTGGTGTGCTGGAGCCTGCTTCTACCAGCATGCCATAGCCAACTGTGTGCATCCCTTCCCAGTTCTTTCAGGGATTCCAAGCTTGCACCTTAAACTTGGCCGTGGTGGACCACACACTTACAAGACAGAAACCAGCAAATGCTACATATCAGAGCTCCCCACCTTCCCCCTTCAGAGTCAGGTGTTAAAACATATACCAGCACACCACTATATAACTCCTCCCTCCATACCTATCCTTCCCTTCTTATACTAGTTTTTGCCACGGGGAAGGGTGGGGGCACTACTAATACATGAGCAGTGCAATTCTTAGTTATGCAAGTCTGTCCCTTACATTACAGGGTATTTAGCATTCCTGGCTCTATCCATTAAATATCACTAGTGCTCTCCTGTCTGACAACCAAAGAATGGCTCCCACTCCATACATTCCATACATTCCCAGGAATGTATGGTGAGAGCATCAGTGGTTGAGAACCAATGTTCTACAGTGAGAGAAATGTAACCTAAAGACATTTCCCAGACTCTCAGGAAGCTGAGTATGGTCATATGACTGTTTTGAATAAAAGGATGTGAGTGGAAGTGATGGGAATATTCCTGTCCTACTGGCTGGAATGAGAGAGCTAAACCTGACTCCACAATATAGAAGCTGCATGTTGGGAACAGCAGAGCTAACTAGACGGAAAAGGCCTGAGTCCCCCAAATCACAGAATTATCATATAGCACTGAGCTACTTACATTTATGAGAGTTTAAGCCTGTTATTTTTAGCTATTACAATAGCCAGATACTTAGCTAACAGACGTTCCACATACCATATTCACATTGTAAGGATGTAACCCTTCCCCTTTTTGGGTGTTTTAAGTTGTTAAATTCCAAAAATATCCAGAGCAAATCTAGTACAGGACATATAGGTAAATAATCTTCTCTGTTCTATAACAGCTATTTTTTAAAAATACCAAAAGTATCAAACCATGAGAAACTATATTTTGCTTTTTCATTTATCTATTTTGGTCTTTTCCCTTTTATGCACATTCATCCCATTTCTTATATTGACTACAGAGTAACCCATTTTTAAAAAACATATTGACTTAAAATTCATCTCCCTACTAATGATCATTTAGGCTGTATTAACTTTGTTGTAGCATACAATGCTGCAACAAATAGCTTTGCTCATATTGTTATGCATCTAATTAAATATGCATCTGTAAGGGTATAGGAAGTTACATAGAAAAGGAATTGGTGTATCAAAAAATATCTGTATTAAAAATGACCTCCAATGAGTTTGTATTAATTTATGTTCTTATAATTGGCATATTTCTCCACCTTCTTTCTAAACCAACACTGGATGGATGCTACCATAATTTCACACTTTGACATCTGAGAGGTAAAAAGTAAAATGTCTTAATTTCTATTTCTTTAATTATGAGTGAACTTGTACAATTTTCATGTTTATTTCTATTAAAAGGCTATTTCTATTTCCTAGAGAACTATTTCTATCCCTTCCCTGTTTACATTTTTGACTGGGTTATTTTTTGTTTTGTTTTACTAATTTGCAGATATTGTTATTTGCAATATATATATTGAGGAATTTGGTCTTTTGTAAGAGTTATTTAGTCATTTCCTCCAGTGTGTTGTTTGGCTTGGTTTATAGTCTTGTCTATTCAGACATTTTAAATTTTGGTATGTTCAAAGTGTTCCTTTGTATCAAGTCTTTTCCAGTTCAAGACTATAGAAGATAACCTGTTTTCTTGTACTGCTTTCATAGCTTCATTTAAAAAACAAAATAAAAACAAAACACATACAAAAAACCCCACACTAATTCTTTGGCACACTGGAATTTACGGTAATGACACTAATTTTGGAATACAGGTATAACCCTGCCACTCCCCACCCTCCTCACCAAGTTGCTGGCCCCAACACAATTCCACAAAATAATCCATCCTCACTAATTAGATTCGTCACCATTACCATGTCCTAAATTCAGCACCCCACATCCCCACCAGGATGAAACAGTCCACCAGGACTGCTTAGATGCTTGCATCCTCACCAATACCCCCCTCCAAACAACAGTCAGGGTAGCGCACAGGAGCAGTGATTCCGTAACTCTCTGGGCAAACTCCTATGTCTTGACAGGGACACAGTTGGTACCAGATCTACCAGACCACCCCCTGTAGATTCCTGATTTCCCCACGATGGCTAAGAAGCAACCAGGATGGTTGAAAACATACATTTCCTTTATTTAAACAACTTCTATCCATTAATGTTTATAAGTACATCAAAGAAATCCACTACAACTTTTACATTACTCACAGCAGGGTTTCTCTCTATTGGCATTTTGGCACAGATAATTCCTTGTTGTGGAGGACTGACTCATGCATTGCAGGATGTGTAGCAGCATTTTTGGCTTCTACTCCTGAGATGCCAGTGGCAACCTCCCCCTTTTTCTCTATTTTGTAGCTACAGTATTTATATAGGCAAACTTATTTTATTATTTTTTAAAACAGGCATTTTATGTTTGCCTTTTCTATTATATAAGGTGTACACATCAAGTGCTAAAAAAAGTCTGTATATAAACAATACAACTACAACTGAGCACCACTCTCTAAATAAAGGGGCAAAGAAATTACATTAAATAACACTACTTGGCAGTGTTTAGGGGAAATAAAATGACTAAGATAGGTTTAAACTTACTAATACTATAAAATCACACCAAATATTCAATGCTACATATATAATTCAATGCAGCTAAAAGATAGTTATGTGCCCGGACTGGTGTAGCTCAGTGGATTGAGTGCGGGCCTGCGAACCAAACAACTGCGGTTCGATTCCTAGTCAGGGCACATGCCTGGGTTGCAGGCCAGTTCCCAGCAGGGGACACACGAGAGGCAACCATACATTGATATTTCTCTCCCTCTCTCTTTCCCTTCCCCTCTAAAGATAAATAAATAAAATCTTGAAAAGAAATTTTAAAAAAGATAGTTATGCAAAATGTGTTAATATCAAAGAATACAGCCACAATTAAGATATCAAACAAAACTTACTTAACCTTTTTTAAAGTGGAAATATATGTATGCATATAACTGTTCATTCTCTTAAAATCTTCAGCAAGCAAAGTTATCAACTTCCAAAAACCCCACACATATAACTGATTCTTAAACATATTTCTAAAAGTATAAATGTAACTATTTGGAAAACAGAACTTTAAACATGTGTAAACAGGTGAAATTGAATCTGAAAAGTCCCATTTTTAGTACAGTTGCATTAAAAAGTCTTTTGATGTGAGGTTCATGAATTATCCTTTTGTTAGGATCAACTTTACAAAAAAAACCCGTATTTTTCAGCTTAACAATAACCTTTGGACCAACTCAAATAAAACCATATTTTTCCAATAATTATTACAGAACAAGATAAAGCATTTTAACAGTGTACTCAGATATACATTTTTAAACCTTTTTTCACTTTTTACTACTCTATCAAAACATGACATTTTAACAATGCAATCTTATGTATTTTTAACCTTTTAAAGAAACTTCAAAAAAATTTTACTAATTTATCAAAACATGACCCTTAGAAACCATAAAAGGGTTTTCTCTCCTTTTTACTGACTATCTTTGTTCTTAGCATGCGTGAAGATATGAGATTTCAGGTTAGTTGACTGAGCAAACTTCCTATCACAACCTTCAAAGGGGCACACATAAGGCTTGTCGCCGGTATGGATTCGTACATGTGTACGCAAATTGAAATCCAGGGAAAAGCGTTTTCCGCAGCCTTCAAATGTACACTGAAAGGGCTTCTCTCCAGAATGCACCAGGTGATGCCGTTTCAGTTTTGAACTCTCAACAAAACCTTTGCCACATTCTGCACATATGTGGGCTTTTGGGCCGTGGGTGTTCAGATGCTTTCTCATAGATCCGATATCTTTGAACATCTTTCCGCAGCCTGTATAAAGGCAAGCTACTGTTCTGGGAACATCATCTTTGGGTTTTTTTGGCCTCGTTTTAGTAAATTCTGCCAGCTGCTTGGGATCTGACAGGTCCATGCCAGGTATTCCTTCAGGAGGAAGTTTCTTTCCGGTCAGGTACTCTGAATAATCAGGTGGTGAGTTCTCCACAACTGGTCCTTCAGTTTCCTGGTCTCCTTCATTGCGTGGGGACCACATGGTGACGGAAAACTCGCCCTCCAGGGTTTTGATGAACACCTCCTTCTGCTCCCACTTCCTGCAGCCTCCCGCTGCCGCCGCCGCTGTCTCTGACCCTGGCACTGTCCCAGCCGCCGCCCCAGCCGCGGTCCCAGCGGCAGTCCTCGCGGCCATCCCGGCTGCCATCCTGGCCGCCATCCCGGCCACCATTCCTGCCGCGGCTGTGCTGCTGGTGGAGCTTTGCTTACCGATGCTGGGCTTTTTGCTGCGGTTGCGCTTCCTGGTGTGGCTCTGGGTCGATGATGACGCGGAGGCTTCCAGGGAAGCTAAGACCTGCTGGAAGTAGATGTCTTCTTCCCTGGAGGCGACCATTTGCTGCTCCTGGAAGTTGTCACCGGGCAGGCTGCCTGACTCGCAGTAGCCCACCACCTCCTCCTGGGTTTGTACCATCACCATTTCTTCGTCATGGTCCCCTTGGCTTTGGCTAATAAAGAGCGGGTGCAGCGCAACCAGAGATGGAGTGTAGTCGACACCCTGCACCCAACTGCCACCAATATCCTCATATGCAAAGGTGTCCATCGTCATCGGCTCCATGGCGGTGGTCTCCACAGGGATATCCTCCACGGGAACAGTCCCCAGAGCGAAAGTCTCCACAGGGATATCCTCCACGGGAACAGTCCCCAGAGCGAAAGTCTCCACAGGAATATCCTCCACAGGGATATCCTCCACGGGAACAGTCCCCAGAGCGAAAGTCTCCACCGGGATATCCTCCACCGGGATATCCTCCACGGGAACAGTCCCCAGAGCGAAAGTCTCCACCGGGATATCCTCCACCGGGATATCCTCCACCGGGATATCCTCCACGGGAACAGTCCCCAGAGCAAAAGTCTCCACAGGGATATCCTCCATAGGAACAGTCCCCACAGGAATAGATTCCAGAGGGATGGTCTCCAGGTGGATCTCGTGCAGCTCCACAAACTCGGGAGGCACCTCCGAGTTTTCCGTGGCGACGTAGATAACGTTGTTTGAGGCCATAGCTGAAGGCTCGGAAGAGGATTTTGCTACTAGGCAGCGCGTAGTATCGCAAGGTTGAAGAAAAGAGAAGCTGAGGATAAAGAGCGTCAGCTCTAGAAGAAAGCTCGAGCTCTAAAGACTGGCGCGAATGCCAGAGAACCGCGCGCGCAGAAGTATTTGAGGCGTTAGCCGCAGGGGATTCTGGGCATCCTGGTACCCAACGCATGCGCACATCCAAGCTCATACCCACGGACACACCCATAAAGTTTCAAGCGCTACCCTTCCCGCCTCTCTGCTCTGCCCACCCGCCAAAATGTTGCCATTTGAATAATGGTTCGGTAACCGGGCGCTTTACTTATTTTTTCTATATTTCATTTGTTTATTTTATACACCACTACCCCTCCACAAGGTGTATAATAGTATCTTGGGGGGAAAAGACCTTTCTAATATTTACGCTTTTTATTTTCCCTCTTATTTAATTGCACTGACCCACATTTACAGACTATTTAATAATATCAGTGTTAGGAGACAGTGGGATTGCTTGTCTTGTCCTTTAACAGGAATGCTTCTACGTGTTATACCGTTAGGAAGTACCCAGCTATTTCTACTTTTACTAAGAATTTTTATTTTTTAGCCCTTAATAGATGGTGAATTTTGTTAAATATCTGTTTTAATATCTGCTGAGATGAGGATTTCCCCAATGGTTAATAATGTTTACCACATTTAAAAAGACTACCTAATGTTAAACCAACCTTGCTTTGTTTAGATACACCATGTGTCTGCAGAGATTTTTAGTGCTTTAAAAGATGTATCTGTTATATTGCCTTTAAAAAAAATCTTAGTTTCCTTCTCTATAAGATCTGGAGAGTTTATACTAAATTGGAATTACAAAGAAAAATCCTTTCCTTCAAGATTTGAAAGAATTCCACCTATAAAACTTTCAGGGGCATTCTTCATCAATTTTCTTAATTTCTTGTATTGTAATTAGCCCATGTATACATATATTTTTCTATCCCCTCTAGGATTTATTTAGGCTGTTTATTTTTTTTATAATCATCCAGGGCTTTAAAAATTTTTGCAGAGATGAACAAAAAACAGTTTTATAATTGTTTTAATTTTCTTTTTCTTTATATCACTTGTCATTCCCTATTCTGACTTCTTATTCTGTCTATAGAAGCTTTCTCCCATTGTTTAATATCTTTTTCTTCAAATAACTCTTAGAATTAGCAGCTGTATTTTTCTTTTTCCAATTTCTTATTTTCTGTCTATATATCCTTACTAATTACATCATTTCTCAACTATTTTAGAGTTTTTTTCTCACTCCTTCAGTTGAATGTTTAATGGATACTTTCATTTCTTCTCATAAAAACTGTCTAAGGCAGTGAATTTTCCTTTTAGCCAAACTTTACACATTATTTCATCATCATCTTTAAATGGTTTTGAATGAAATTGGACAATTTTTGTTTCATGATCACTTGAAATTGTGGTGTAGAGTTTGGCATATCTATTTTTACCTTATTAAGCGCTTCAGTGATCTGATTTTTTCATACTTATATGCCATGTGTTGAGAGATATGAGTCTCTTTTATGACACCTGTTGTTTTCTTTGTGCTTTTTCCATTTTTGTTTTGATGGTTTGTTATTTGATACAGTAAGGTTCACAGTGATTACATTTTCATTGTAGATTATATTCCGTTGATTAAGTGCCCCTTCGTCTCATTTAATGCTTTAGTCATGTTTTCTATTAACATGGTATGTTTTGCTCATTTTACTTTAATCTTTTAAAAATTATGTTGGTTTTAGTTGTTTTTCATGAAGAAACTGGAATGGAAATTTATTTTGCTCTACTACTTTTGACTGAGATTCTTATAAACTGACTTTATCAACCATAATATGTTTTCATTTGTGATACAAGTAAAACTTTCCATAAAACTACTAACAACACATAGATGAATAAAAACAATTTAAGTCTGTTACCTGCACAAAATATCCTTAGCTGCTGGACTGGTGATATAAGTTGCAAATGAGTGGTGAACAGATCAACAAATGCTCCAGGATAAATAATGAAGAGAAAAATCCCAAAGCCATTAAATCGAACTTGTTCCCTAAGAAATCACATAAGAAAAAGGAATTTAATACTAGTATTGCATTTATCAAATTAATAATGTAGGTAATCTTAAAACTTCCCACTGCACTTCAAGTTCTTGCTTAAAAAGCAAGTCTCTCTGGACAGACAAAAAATTTACATATCTACATATCTCTATCATAATTTTACTATACAGATTTGGTCATCCGTGAAATTGCATTTTATAAAACAGGGCATTCCGAAATAGACGTACAACTTCAAAATTTTTAGAAATTAGTATGCTGAATAACTTGGGATTAGTCAGACACATAAAGAAAAGTTTACTATTTCTATGAGAAACTAAATGAAAAGCATATTTATAGTTTACTGTATATTATTTTCCAAGGACACAGTAGAAATATAATTCAAGTAAATTATCTAAATATTTATATTTGTCCTTCCTAGCTATTACAAATAAAGGTGAAGGTTTATCTAAGTATGTTCCTATTGAATTAATGTTAAACTAAGTACAATAAAAATGCATAATGCTCAGACTGTCCTTAGCACTATTTATTAATTCAGTCTCTAAAAATGGAATTATACTTAATAGCCTCGTAAAACTGAATAGTTACTCTAAAATAAATTAGCATCTTAATATATTGTGCTATCACTTAGTACTAAATATGCCTTGTAAAATTCACTTTTTCTTGGCAGTTGTGATTTTATTTTTTATTTTTTTTAAAGATTTTATTTATTTATCTTTAGAGGGGAAGGGAAGAAGAGAGAGAGAGAGAGAGAAATATCAATGTATGGTTGCCTCTTGTGCATTCCCTGCTGGGAACTGGCCTGCAACCCAGGCATGTGCCCTGCCAACTGGGAATCGAAACGCAGTTGGTTTGGTTCACAGGCCCACGCTCAATCCACTGAGCTACACCAGCCAGGGTAGCAGTTGTGATTTTATTAACAAATTATCTACAGCATACTATGAATCTTTAAACTGTTAATAATAATGCTTTTATATGTAAAACCCTAAGGGCTGCAATGCTAAAAATATAGAAGCAAAGGTAAAAGAGATTTTTTTAAAAAGTAGCCACTCACTTAAACCACTACCCTGTACACCAGTCAAGATGAAGGTTTATTGCTCGTCTATATAGACTCTTGTTCATAAGTAACTGGAAAGTAATAAGCGATTAAATCCTCTCATCTAAAACCTTTTATCTGGCACATACTGAAAAGATAGAACATTCCCATCAGTATGTGTTCCTTATGGCAGTAATTATCAGTGGGAGTGAAGGGGAGTTGTAACTCATCTTCTCCCCCATCATGATATTACAGATTTAGGAACCTTTAAAATGGTCAGGTATAATTATGATACATTCAGGTAGTTACAAGAGGGCATGATACTTGAAGAGAGTCCCTGGTCTCACCCTCCCTTACCTTCTTCCACTTGGGTGTCTAAATAGGCTATATTTGTTAACAAACCCAGAGTTTTCAGTGTTCTTACTCTAGCTAGCAGAGGCAGTAAGTAGAAGCAGGAAAGTATTTCAGCTGATAAGCCAAAGAAAGTACTAAGAAGCAGTGCAGAGGTTATCATTCTGACCAAATGATGAATAGAAAGATTAAGCTTCAGGAATGGATGAAAATCTTGAAGCACCATGAAGATATAACCATGCTGGCAGAGGGCAAAAGATAGAAAGATCCACATTATAAATAAAGTATGTACATGGTTCATTGAACATATTTATCAATATGTAAATCTCCTCAGCAAAAGAGAAGGTGCCTAAAATAATAAAGGATAAGCACTGGGTAATATCCACAGAAAGAAAAGTAACAAATGTAGAAGATTTTATTACTAAAATCTCCTAAATGAAAGCTTCTTTGCATGTAGTAGGGAAAAAAAGGTAAATATCATTACCTAATAGCTGCTATCCCATGTCCAATTTCATGTACAACACCACTAATGAGGACTGCAGCGAAGAAATAGGTCAGTTGATTGACGGGTAAATTTATACCAGGAACCTGTTCATAGACACAATGATAAATACACACTTGGGCACCAAGAGACCATGATGTTCACTCTGTATTAAAGCTTAAACTTCCAAGCTGAAAGTTCTATAAACTAAAAGTAATGTGAATATTGATGGTTCACTTTTTCATTTCTATCATAATAAAAGTAAAAACACTAGACAGTTTTTTTAAGGCAGCTTTTGAACTAAGCACAACACCAATCTAAAGAGAATAGGAAACACCAGGTTAAAAAGTTGAAATTTTAGCTTCCTGAAATCTTCACCACGGGAATGATTTAGAGGGCCTAGCCAAGCACCAAGGACCAAGGAATGTGAAGTGACACTGAAGGAGTCAGCTGGAAGCCTGATTTGGGAATTCTTGTTACAATTCCTAGTCCTTCCTCCCTATTGTTATTGCAAGGTTCCAAGTACTTATGTGAGTAATATAGAATATCCCGAACCCCATCAATGAATTTCCCTTTAGTATTCTCAAGTTATATAACAGTTAATTAAAAGTAGTGTAACAAAGCACCTTGTTAGTGTGGAACACCATGCCCTCCATTTCTTTGATTTCATCAGTTTGTCTAGTACACTGGTAGTAACAAAGTGACACATAAATATTGCATTAAAATTGAAATTTAATGCAGAAGGTATATTTGGAACATACATACATACATATTAAGAACCTGTGAAGAATGAAGAATTGTCTTGTAATCATGTATTCCTAAGATGTTGTGTATATGTATACATCATTGCATACACAAGGAAACTTTGCTATTTAAGGATTGTGTGATAAATTGTTTTTAGATACCTAAGAATCTGCTTGTAATCTCCGTAAGTTATGTCATCTGTTAAGGAAGAGTCTATAAATTAGGCTAAGTGGGGCACCCCAGGCATCAGTACTATTTAAATACTGAGAATCCATTTCTCACAGTCTAAAAGTTGGGATCCTAAAGGTATCCTTCTGGAGAAAATCCCTTTTTTTCTGTTATAAAACAAACAAAAAATCTCGATATTTTAATGCATGTCCTTCTAGTCTTTTCATGAAGACATTTAAAAAAGTATGCTTTTATTATGAATATGGTTTTAAAATTTGACCCTTTTACAAATTAGTATTTTCACAAACATTTACCCATGAATGTTTTCTAATTCAACATGTTTTTAATGGCTGTATTGCACTCTATGGAATTGATTGATGGGCATTTAATTATTTTAAAAGTTTCTGCTCTTATAACTACTTCAATAAACATACTTGGACTCATATACTCAAAATATTTTAGGGGGACACATTTTTAAACAAGCATGGTTGGTTCAGGCTCCAGAGAAATATCACTTGAGTTTGACAGTATGGATCCATAACCAACTAGAGTTCAGTGACCTGGAGGAAGTTCGATTATTCCCCCAATACTTCAATTTCCTCATCATTAAAATGGAAACAACCAGCCCTGGCTGGCGTAGCTCAGTGGATTGAGCACGGGCCTGCGAACCAGATGATTGCGGTTCGATTCCCAGTCAGGGCACATGCCTGGGTTGCAGGCCAGTTCCCAGCAGGGGACTCACGAGAGGCAACCACACATTGATATTTCTCTCCCTCTCTCCTTCCCTTCCCCTCTAAAGATAAATAAATAAAATCTTAAAAAAAAAGAAAGAAAGAAAGAAACAACCACAGTCACATAAAAGGGTAATTTTTAGGATTAATTATTGTCCAATAATATGATAATCCTTGTCCAATGTTTAATATTACACAAAATTTGAAGGACTCTGACACATGTCAAACTGCTCTCTCACAGCACACACTTCTATAACCTCAGGAAAGCTTGTTTTATTCAAATCTGCAATTTGAGAGACATAAAAAGAATCCCATTATTTGATTTATATTTCTTTGATCACTATTAAAGCTGAACTTTCTCCATACTTTTGACCACTGATAGGTCCTTTGAGAGTAGCATACTCATGACTTGTCTATTTTTTAGTCCTAGAGTGTTCATATTTTCCTTATTGATCTGTAAGGTCACCTCAAATATCAATGATCAGTCATCTGTAATACACATCACAGATGTATTTCCAAGTGTTGCCTTTTAATTTTATTTTTCTGTTAGTTTTTTTGATACTTAAAATTTTATGTAGTCAAATAGATCAATATTCATGGTTTCTCCCATTTTATACTTATGCCTTCCTTTTTTTAAAAAAAGATTTTATTTATTTTTAGAGAGGGGGGAGGCAGGGAGAAAAAGAGGAAGAAACATCAATGTGTGGTTGCCTCTGGGGACCTGGCCTACAACTCCGCATGTGCCCTGACTGGGAATCGAACCAGTGACCCTTTGGTTGGCAGGATGGCACTCAATCCACTGAGCCACACCAGCCAGGGTTTATGTCTTCCTCATTCTGTGTTCATATGAACAGAAACCTGTTTTTTTCCCTTTCAAAGTCTATTATGATTCCATGTTTTAACTTTAATTCAACTGGAATTTATTTTTATACACAATAGAGGAATTTCACTTTTAAGCCCTTAGTAATTGGAGAGGACAGTCAAACCATGCTGCTTGGACAGCTTTCTAAATTCATTAGTAATTCCAAGTATCCTTTCCCTAGTTTTCATAATCATCATTTTTAATTTAGACATTTCATTGAATGACAATCCCATAATTTAGCCACTTACAAATTGCCTATTGTGATTGTTTCTAATTCTGTATAACAATGTTAGGAAAAAGAGCTTGATTAATACCATTTCTTTCCTATATTTGAGACACTTTTATGATGCTCACTATGTGAGATTCTCTTTACCCACACTCAACTAAGCAACTCTTTAAGTATATTTTATTGATTATGCTATTAGTCTTCCCAATTTCCCTCTCCCTTATCCCCCTTCCACCCTGTAACCCTCAACCCTCCAGCATTCCCCCCTTAGTTCATGTCCATGGGTTGTACATGTAAGTTCTTTGAGTCCTGTTTCCTATACTATTCTTAACTGCTCTCCATCTATTTTATGCCTACCAATTATGCTTCTTATTCCCTGTACTTCCCCCCCATTCTTCCCCTCCCCTTCCCCACTGAAAACCCTCCATATGATGTCCATTTCTCT
>PVKM010005902.1:0-45967 GCA_004027735.1 Carollia perspicillata | reverse complement strand
AGCAAAGTGGGAATAGAGGGAACATATCTCAACATATTAAAAGTTATATACATAGCAAACCCACAGCAAATGTCATACTCAATGGGTCAAAACTAAAAGTGTTTCCCTTAAAATCAGGAAGAAGATAGGGTTACACACTTTCACCAGTCATTCAAAATAGCACTGGAAGTCCTAGCCACAGCTATCAGAGAAGTAATAAAAGCCATCCAATTTGGAAAAGAAGTAAAAGTGTCATTATTAGCAGATGACATGATACTGTATGGAAAGAAACCTAAAGATTCCACCAAAAATACTACTAGAGCTGATAAATAAATTCAGTAAAGTAGCAGGATATAAAATAAATGCACAGAAATCAGTTGCATTTTTATATACCAATAATGAACTATCAGAAAGGGAAACTAAAATACAGTCTGTCCTGGCTGGTGTGGCTCAGTGGGTTATACTATGATCTGTAACTGAAAGGTTATGGGTTCCATTCCTGCCGTGGGCACATATGGGCACATACCTAGGTTGTGGGTTGGATCCCCAGTCTAGGTGCATATGGGAGGTAACTGGCCAATGTTTCTCTCTTATGTTGATGTTTCTCTCTCTCCCTTCCTCTCTGTCTAAAAACAATGAAAACATGTCCTCATGTGAACATAAAACAATAACAATAAATAAAAATTAATAAATAATGCCATTTACAAGTGCATAAAAAATACCTAGGAATAATTTTAACCAAGGTTGTAAAGACCCATACTTTAAAAGTTATGACACTAAACAAAGAAATTGAAGAAGATACAAATAAGAGAAAGTATATACTGTGTTCATGGATAGAAAGAATAAACATTATTAAAATGTCCATACTATGTAAAGCAATTTATAGAGTCATCATGTTTCCTATCAAGATAGGAGTGGCATATTTCACTGAACTAGAAAATATATTCTAAAATTTTATGTGGAACCACAAAAGACCCTGAATAATCAATGCAATTTTCAAAAAGAAGAGCAAAGTTGGAGGACTCATGCTACTTTATATCAAACTGTATACAAGGCCATAGTAATCAAAACAGCATAGCACTGACATAAAAACAGACATATAGATCAATACAACAAAATAGAGTCCAGAAATAAACCCACAACTTTGTGCTCAATAAATATTTGACAAAGGAGGCAAAGTCCTACCATGGGGTAAAGACAGTCTCCTCAGTAAATAGTGTTGGAGAAAGTGGACAGATACATGCAACAAAATGAAACTAGACCGCTTTCTTATACCATACACAAGAATAAACTCAAAATGGATTAAAGACTTAAATGTAAGACCCAGAACCATAAAAATTCTAGAAGAAAACACAAGCAGTAAAATCTTGGACATTTCTTATAGTAATATTTTTCTGATATATCTCCTCAGGCAAGGGAAACAAAAGAATAAATTAACAAATGGGACTGCATCAAACAAAAAGGTCTATACAGCAAAGGAAACCATCAACAAAAGGGAAGGACAACTCCCTGAATGGGAGAACATATTCACCAATAACGTATCTGATAAGAGATGAATTTCCAAAAGTCATGAAGAATTTATCCACTCAACACCAAAATAACAAACAATACAATTAAATAATAGGCATAGCACGGTGAAAAGACACCTCTCCAAAGAGGAAACACAGATGACCAATAGACATGAATAAATAGATGGTAAACATCACAATTCACCAGAAAAACACACATTAAAACCACAATGAGATATCATCTCACACCTGTCAGAATGGCTATCTTTAAGAAATCAACAAACAGCAAGTGTTGATGAGGATGTAGAGAAAGGAGAACACTTGTGGTGGGAATGCAGATTGATACAGTCACTGTGGAAAGCAGTAGGGAGATAACTCAAAAAATTAAAAATGGATCTGCCTGTTGGTCCAGTGATCCCACTTCTGGGAATATATCTGAAGAAAGCCGAAACACTGATTTGAAAGAATATATGCACCCTTATGTTCATCGCAGCATCATTTACAATAGCCTAGATCTGGAAGCAGCCCAAGTGCCCATTATTAGATGTATAGATAAAAAAACACTGTGTACATTTACACAATATTTAATCTTAGATCAGAGATTATCTTTCAGGATAGGCCATATGCATGCTTGAAGCATGGGCCTGCTGGAGTTCACCATACCTGGGAAATTAGCCATTAATTTATATAGTCCTGCAGCGAAAAGGACCATGCTGAGACATAATGCATTTGTCACTTGCATCCAATGAGCAAGCAGGACCACAGTCAGATAATTCATATCAGACAGGTGGTTTAGGGGAAGGGAAAGCAGGAAGGCATTTTTAAAAACGAGAGACTATCAAAAACAGACTTCTTATAGCTGCCCAGATCCTCATTTCTTGGGGTATTATCTACAGCAGCTGTTTGTTCTGAAAGGGATTTTGGAAAAGTGAAAGTCCCTCCCTGTATCTGGTATCTAGGGTCAAGTTCCCATCTCATTCATTGTCTGAACATCACCTCTCAACCTTGATCATCAGTGAAAAGTCACATTCTTTAACCATGTGTGTTGGTGTCATGCACTCAATAGTATTGTACCATTGGTCAACCATTCATGTAGACAAGTTAAAATAAGTGATCATACTGCCTTTTTGAGGATGTCGCTCTTTATATTAACTACAATGGGAGTTTATTGAATGATTTTTTTTGGATCAATATGATTATTTGCAGGTTTCATAGTGAGTACTCTGGCTATGGGATGACATAAGATTATAGGTACTGATAAGAAGCGTGGGTTTTTTTAAAAAGAAGTTCTTGCAGAAGTCCAGTAAAAGATGGTGTTGGCTTAGACCCCAGTGAATTATTGACTCCAATTATGAGTGTAAGGGGTCAGGAAACCTATTCTATAAAAGACCAGGTAGTATTGGTTTGGTCAGCCATATAGTCTCTAGGAAAACTACTCTACTCGAAATAGCCATAGACAATCATAGATGATGTGTTAACAAATGGGCATGACTATGGTACAATACTTGATTTATAAAAACAAGAGGTGAGCTGCATTTAGCTTTCACACAAAGCTTCCTGACCCTGAACTAGGGTTATGGTAAGAGAGACAGAAGTTTTAAGAGAAGATTAAGAAGTAAATCAGAAGATCTTTCTCAGAGATTGGTCGTGAGGAGGGAAAGAGGGGTGCATGGTGACCCCTAGATATGGTTCAACTTTTTAGACTGAGGTTAGAGGCCCTTAAAGCTTTATGTCCACCCCACCCCACACCCCCAATGCATATTAGTGTTCGTTAGTCATTATTTTTGGCTGTTCAGCACATTTGAACACCTTTCCTAAGCTTCCAGTTTTACCATCTGTGAGTTCATACCACACTACAGTAGATGCCAGAAACCCAGTGTGCCAGATTCCTTTGCAGCGCAGGCAAGTGACCTAGGCCACACTGATCAGGTGTCCCTGTGTGAGGCTGATTCAGAAGCTAGAGACTTGGTGCAGCAGATGTCCAGCATACTGTCCTCTGAGAGGATGGGGAGAAATGTCCTAGGGACAGCAGTGACTGAGACTCTAGTGACATGTCCTGACTTGGCATCAGGGATGTACATGAGCTCCAAAGTCTGGGCCATGTGGCATGAAGTCTCCACTGACATAGCCTGTGATAAAGGAGGCTGTTTCCTTAAATAGTCTCCAACCCTGGCTCTCTGGCTCTCCCAGATATTCTGTGAGTCACATAATAGCCTCTAATCAGTTTCTGTCTCTTGAACCATCTAGACTGTGTCCTTCCATCCATAACTAACAACCTTCACTGGCACCCTACTTCATCTCTTCCTTAGACCTCTTGCTAGGCAAAAAAGAATTCTGTAGATGTTCTCAAACGATTCCTTCCATGAAGCATCTTTTAGTCTCATCAGGGCTGTAAAGGTTACAGAAGGAAAGCATTTTTTAAAAACCCAAATAAATAGTGTAGCTCAGTGGATTGAGCGAGGGCCTGTGAACCAAACAATTGCGGTTCAATTCCCAGTCGGGGCACATGCCTGGGTTGTAGGCCAGTTCCCAGCAGGGGATGCACAAGAGGCAACCATACATTGGTATTCCTCTCCCTCTCTCCTTCCCTTCCGCTCTAAAGATAAATAAATAAATAAATAAATAAATAAATAAATAAATAAATAAATAAAATCTTCTAAAAAACCCAAATAAATAAAGAAGAATCATTAATAATTAAGCACTAAGTTGTAGAAGTTGAGAGGAGAGAATAATAAGCTTGGAATGAAGTTTAAAAGCCAAATAATGAGAATGGCAGTTGGTAAGAGAAGATAAAGGCCCTGACATAGCCCATGATAAAGGAGAAAGAAGTCCATGATTGGAGGAAGAAGTCCATGATTGGAGCCACAGAGGTGGGGGTGTCTGGTCTGGCTGTGCACAGGTGGTGTGGGGAAGTAGATTAGGAAGTGTGTGGATGGGCAAGGCAAAGGCATACTTTGGAGGCCCTGCACCATCAGTGTGAGAGGGAGACTCCTCACACTGCAGCAGCCACTCTGGCCTATGATTACTTCCCAGTCTTTCTAGCAGGCCTTAGCACATGCTGTTTCCTCTGCCTGGAAAGGTGTCTCTCCATTCCTCTTACTATTGCCCCCTTGTGGGATAGGCTGCATCATAGGTACATTCCTGGGGAACCAGGCTCTGGGACTCTGAAATCTGTATGCAGAATTATTGAGGTGTACCCTCCGGAACAAGTTCTGTAAGAGTGAGGGGAGCAGGACTGGGTAAAGAGAGAAATTGAACTGGCTGCAGTTGCACACAATCCCATTGCAGGCTCTGGACCTGGGACAGTCTTCAGAGTTGTCCTGCCCTGAGGCAAGAAGTCAAGCCTTTGTTTCCCCAAGTGGACCAGTCATTGAATGCCAGTGCTTCAGGAAGTGTGTATCTTCTTGGATGGGGCACCTCTCTTCAGCTAAAGGCCATTCTCCAAGGGCAGAGAAGGTGAGGCTGAGCTCCTTGATGGGGAAGTGAGAAATCTACAGGCTGACTCTCACAGACCCATCTCAAAGAGGCCCCATGTTACTCTTTTTTGTTGTACGTTCTTATTTTTCTTCCTAGTATTTATTATGATTTATAATTACATATTTACTTGTATGTACTTGACTATAGTCTATCTCCCCCAATAAACTCTAACAATTATTAATATAAAGACCATGTCAATCATAATCATAACTTTATCCTTAATATCTAGCAGGGTGCCTGGCACAAAGTTGGTGCTCAACAAATATTTCTTAAGTGAATACAAAAATAAATAATTAATGCAAGAAAGCAGACATGGCTAACAATGGTAGTTGGATTAGAATAGCAGGTCTCAGTGTGGTCTGGCCCAGAGGATGATGGGCCAGTACTACAGTCACCTGAAGCGCCCCCAAGAATTGAAGAAGAAGAGACCATGGCGCAGTGGCTACGAGAAGAGAATGTAAGTCAAAGATGCCCCTGGCAAGTTGATGTTTTAAGGAAGGCCAGCCATCTTTGACTTTGCTTACTAATACTGAGGGGCTCAAACCAACAGTGTCTGAAGCATGAATGCTGGACTGGAAGAACAATCGTGAGATACACAGCAGAGGTTGGTACATCACCAACAAATCTCTAGGAGAATTTAGAGCACTTTCTGTTGAAAGATGGCTCATCTCTCATATCATGGTGCTGACAAGTAGTAAAATTAAATGTCAGCCAAACAACTTCCTGTGTGGGTGAGTGGTTTCCGAATCCATAATGCATGTTTGCTGGGTAATACATTAAGGGTGAGATTTGACATCAAGGCTAAGACACCAGGTAATTAATCAAAACCCTGATTCATTCTCACAAACCTATGAGCAACGCATTGGACTGCATGTTGCAGTTGATACAAAAACTTTCTACTCAAATGTGGCAGACTATATATAGACCAAGACAATAGGAGGTGGGAGTGTGAAAATATCATTAAAAGAGAAGTGCCTTGAAGAAGGACAGAGGCACTATGCCCCATTTCACACAAACTTGTGCTGCAAATTACAGATTCAGCCTTCCAGCCAAGGACATGTTTAAACAAAATATTTCAATAAGAAATTTAACCAAGTTTATAGACCATATAAACTCTTAAGTACTATCAGTTTGGATATAAAGCAAGGAATGAAAAAGGGTTCTTTCACTGAGCCCACTGCTCAAGTTACTGGGGAATAAATTTGGGCACCTAATGGAAGCTTTTCAATGAGAAGCAGTGTCAGCAGAAGTTTATTATTTATATCTCACACATATGCCACAGGTTTTTCCCCACCTTGTTGGGGTTTGGACATGTAAGTCTTCAGGATAATGTGATTCACTGAATCACCACCTTCGTGTCAAAAGAAAAGATCCTGGTTGCATTCCTAAAAAAGTAGTATTTTCCAAATTTTACTTTTCTGTAGATGTTGACTTTACAATGAAAGGAACACAAGGCTGTGAACATTGTGAGACCTGGGAAAGAACTGAGTTTTGAGGAAATAGTGAAAATATGTCAGGGAAAACTGTAGAAATACCATTTAAGAATTTTATATGGAAGGTAATGTATAGTGGAAAGAGCACAGGTTTTAGAGTCAGTCCTACTCAAGTTCAAATGTTGTATGACCTTGGGTGTATTATTTGACCACTCAGAGTAAGTTTTCTCATCAATATGACTGGGTATTAACACCAGCCCCAGAGGGACACACACAATGCTACACACTTACTTCCATAATAATAATAGATGTTGTTTTTGTTGTTACTATGGCCATCGTCTTGCCTAAAATATAAGAGCTATAGAACTGTGGTCCACCCCTCAGCAGGTATTCTAGAAAATGGGACTGATCCAGTGTCCCTCAACTCTTTTCCTCTAACTGGTTGTATTCTGCCCTCATATCTGAGTGCTGTATGGCAACTGAATTTTCACACCAAACTAGCCACCCTTGACACAGTGCCCCCTCTGGACCAAGTCTGGGTTTGCCCTGGAGGAACAGAGAGAAATGAGACTCATGGGGCTCACAGTCACTCTAGGAAGAGACAGGAAAAAGGTCACTTACAGTGATGCAGTTGAGAGGGGCTTTCAAGTACAGCCAGGGTGTGGAAAGTAAAACTTCAGGAGGCTAGAAAATGCTTTCTGGAAAAAGATTAGTCCGCAAAGCATCTAGATGTTAGCACTGGCTTGTTTTGCCTCAGTGTCCTAGCATGTGCCTTTGTTCAGCCCCTGCAGCCTTATCACTTCCCGACCTCTTCCTTGCCTTAGTGAGAGGGCCTTCTTCAGATCCCATCATGCCTTCAAGAGTCTTGCTCACAGAATATTTACAAATTAGATGAAAACTGAAACCTAGGGTACCCGAGTAAAGAGTGGTAGTGATGCAGGACTTGAGTGACTTGAGAAGACTATGTAGGCACCATAGGAGAGTCACTTGTCTTATAGGATTTTTTGGTTGGTCACATAGGATCTTGGGTGTCTCGCCCATTGCTGGAACATATCATGCACTCACTGTTCTACCTCTGAGTCAGGAGGCAATGGATTACCTTAAAAAGAAAGTCTCCCCACCCCAACCATGGAGCCCTTGACTTGGTGGGTTTGCCTGGGAGAATGTTTACAGTGATAGATGCCACTTAATGCAAATTTTACTCAAATCCCCCAGGAATTTTCTCCGCTCTCAACCACACCTTAGATAACTTCCACATGCTATTTCCAGAAAGAACCTCACATCCCTTCTTTTCTCCTCTTTCCTCTCCTATTGCCCCCTTTCAGTTGCAGAGTAAGGCCTCTGAATAACTAGGGCCCCTCTCATTCCAGGCTACTAATGCTGGTTGATGGATGGAGCTTGACATACCCACATTTCTGATGGTTGTTGTCCCACCGTTTTGTCTAGAATTATTGCTCTACCTATCCTTTTCATAAACTGGAATTTTTAACATCCCTCATGGTGAGTGGCTTCATGCCATTTTAGGTAATGAATAACCACTGTAGCTTTGAGAATGGGAGGGAGGTCCTCAGGACTAAGAATGTAGCACAAATCCCATTGCTGGTTCCAGGGTCAAAAATTGCCCTCTCTTCACACCCTGAAAATAGTCACATTGGTCACATATTATAAAATGATATAGTACAATGTGGTTAAATACATCACTGATTTGCCAATAATAGGTATTGGTGTGTGAGTCTAACTGGTGGTGCAGCCGCCTGAGATATTGATTTTACTGTCTAATGGTTGAGAGAGATGTTATCTTGATTAATTAGAAGTCAAAAACAGATGCATCATCTGTTAGATCTCTTGTGGAATTCACCTGAAAAAAATTCTACATGTGTCTCAAAATGTTGGAAATCTAAAAGGACAGGGTGAGGAGGGAGCAAACCACCCCTTCCGCCACCTGTCCCGAGCGAAGATAACATCTGTGAGTACTGGGCAAGATGATGTGAGCTTATCGACAAAAAGGAAAGGAGATGCCCATCTTTCTCTTCGCTCCAACTGCAGCCTTAAAGTTCAGAAATTAAAAAGAGAAAGCACTACTGAATACAGAGCTTTCCCTCGAATTAAGTACTCCAGCCTGTCTAACCTTGGCTGGGTGAAAACAGTCCCCTTACCCTGGCATCCTAAAGACTCCTAAGTGGTCAGGAATGGGATTTCCTCTGCAAAAGTCATTTTGCAAGCATCCAGAGGATAATTTTCAGGAACCATGGATAAAGTGCTAAGTAATATTATTTTTTAAAGATGAAAAACTCATGCATATCATCTGCACGGCTGCTGAATTTCAGTCAAAGGATGCTTTTACAGAAAATTCAAAGGAGTTTAAGAAAGAGAACTATTGCTTGGGACATCTAATGAATTTTTTTAAAGTTGTTACAATCCATACAGCATGATAAGCCATAATACAACACAAACCTATAATGAGGTCTGGTTTTCTTTTTGATCTGTGAGCTAAGCTTATACAACAATCTCTATTGATAGGTGGGGGTTGTTTTTCTCCATTTTTCAACTTGAACACTCTCTGTATCAATGAAGCTGACAGTACATCTACCATGGCAAGAGGCTGAGTTATGAGCACCCCTGGAAAATATCCTAAACTCTCTGTGCCGAAATGTAACTGCTCTGTCATTTATGAACTGTTTGACATTCGGAAAATAATATGGCATTTCTAAGCCTTAGCATCTTATTTGATGTCACTGATTTATTCTATAACCATTTATTAAGAAATGTTTACTGAAGTGAGGAGAATACAGTGATAACCAAAGACACCTGGGCCCCTGCCCTTATTGGAGTTTAACTTGAAGCTATGCCATTCTAAATGGGATAATTTAATGCATGTAAAACAACCCTGGAGTCTGTGATATGGTTACTAACTGTGAGAGACAATGGATGGATTTATTGTAAGTGGTGGATGACCTCAGTCTTCATCAGGCCTAAGTTTAATTAAGCCTTCCTATGTCATGTTACAAATGTTTATTTGAAAGTCTAAGACACAGATTTGAAAGACTGTTTGCCAAGTTCACTTTTTACTTTAAAGGACATTTTCCCAGTTAGAAGTTTTTACCTGCAGAGAGCAGGTGCCTGCGTCAAGGTCACCTTGCTGATGGAGGGCCTCAGGCGGCCACCCACCCCTACAGCTTGACCCAGAGCCTATTTTTCTTGCCAAGGGTCAGGATGCTACTCTTTCCCTAACTGCTTCCTCAATCTCTTTGCTACTCCTCAATTTCCACTTTAGCGAGACCACATCAAACCAGATCTTGGCTTGAAGTTAATTTGTCCACTTAACTGACAGTTCCCGAGTTTCCACTTTGGGCCTGGCTCCATGCCATGAGTTAGGGGAACGGACTTGTGTGCGCTCTTCTGCCCTTGGGCTCACCAGTTTAGCAGAAGGTCCTTAGAAATATCCTAAGTCTGTGTTTTTGTGGAACTCTTGAAGGAGAAGCACAGAAATGAACCTTTGCTGCCTGGGGATAGGGCGGGGACTCGCATAACAATCCTCCTCCCCACCTATCTATTTCAGTAGCTCTGCACACATAGTGGGAATAAAAAGGCCTAAAAAAGCCGAAAAGAAAAGGCCAGCACCACACAATTCATAGGCAGAGAGTGCTTTAAAGGAACCAGTTTTTAAAGCTTCATGTTAATATTATGTGGGTTTTTCCAAAGAGTTCACCAGGAAAAAAAAAAAGAGAGAGAGAGAGAGAGAGAAAATATAAAATGTCCACAGTTTAGCTATTCAATTCCCTTCCCTTCCTCCTGGTGGGAAAAAAAAAAAAAAAAAAAAACTTCATAAAGGGAACTCCGACCCACTGAAATTATACACTGAAAATAAGAAACACATATTCCTCCTACAAAGACCAACACATGCATCAGACGGGGTCCCAGGCAGGCTGAGGAGTCCTTTACTGAAAGCTTTCTCCTCTTGCAGTTCTTGGTACTTGCACCAGCTGGATGGAAGTAATCCTGAAGAGTTAGAGATATTTTGCATACAAAATAAACCTTAAACACAAAGCAATTTACATGATTAAATCACAAAGGGGCTTTCAGATAAAGGGTGGTCAGGGAACCTACCCAGCCTGCCTCCCTAAATTGGGCCCCTGCAGTGAGCATCCCCGGAATGAGCCTTACAGCAGCTGCACAAAGCACAGAAGGCGTTTCCTCAGCCTCCATAGCATCACCTGAGGCAGCTGTGGTTGACGGTTCAGAAAAGCTTGGCTAGTTACACTGAGCTTGGCTTTCTCTGCCCTGCTCTGACTGACAGGCCAGGCTCTGCTCATCCCTGAAAACTAGCATCAGGGAATGACATACAGTTTGATAACATAAGATGCTTAGGTTTTTTGGCTCAAGTGAGATGTTCAGAGCTAATAGCCCTGTGAGCTGAGTTTTAGCTGCGATCTGCACCTTGAGATATCCGTTATGTCTGGCTCAGGAAAAAGGGAAAAGAATGAGAGCTTATTTCTAGAAAGGTTTCCGATGAGCAGCATTTGTCATTGAAGGGGAAGATGGGTATAATTAGCTTGTCAGTCTAGTTTGGGCTGAGCAGGCTGTCTCTGCTAAGAAAGATGGACTAACTGCCAGGGCCACTGACAGGCAGTCGATAGCGCAGCAATTAATGTCATAAATAATTCCAGAACCAATTACATCAAAATGGACTCGGAGCTTTAAAAAGGTACAGAATTCTCTTATTCTTCCTGCTAACAGCAAGAAACAGCTTTCATTTTTCTCTGTAATTACTTTTCATCGTATATAGCAATACAGCTGAGCTTTTCTGTCCATATTTAAGCCTTGTCTTTCTCCCAGCCTCTTCCCCCACCGCCAGCCTCCCTCCTTCCTCCCACAGGACAAGGCTGTTAAAGTCGATCTTCCCTGCCGGAGCAGTGGGGTGAATGTATAATCTTTTAACTGGGCTGTTGCTGGAGAACTCCAGCTACACCTAAATGATTAAGAGCCAAGTTTTCGAAAATGTCATGGACAATGACAGCAGAGTGCCCCAAACAATGGCATTTGGAAATGAAGACATTTGTGAAATAAATGGATTTGTCTTATTATTTTAAAGGTTGCTGCGACTTTGCTTTCACTGAGTTTATCGATCTTTTCCCCCTCCTCCTCCTCCTTCTTCTTCCTCTTCTCCCCTCCTCTTCTGTACAATTTCCAAGCATGGACGTGAGGCCAAACTACCCCCTCCACACTGCAAACACAATTCAATATCACCCGTGTGTGCTAATGGGCATTTTTTTAAAAAGAAGGACTATCAGTCGCTTTAGCATAGTCTTTTGCTTAAAAGCTATTCTCTTGAGCTGTCTCCACTCTTCAGCTCGTTCTCTCTGCATTACAGTACTATGTAGATAACACACAGGTTATTATACTCATAATAGCAACAACATAACCAGATACCACTGGTGCTAATAGTCTCCCCCCACCCCACCTTCTTTCTAGCCCCATCAGTTGCTTCTGTGGCTGGTGTAGAGAAAAGAGGGGATTGTGGGAAAAGAAATTATTGCAGTATTCATTCACAGCTTTGTTCCGGGCCTGACAAAAATTTCCAACTTTTCAACTATGGTGGCATTCACTCCGGAGGGACCAGGGAAAATGGCTCACGAAGTTCCCACCGCTTCGAAACCAGAAACAGCTGTTGGTGTCACTTGCAGTTTGCTGAGTGTGCTCCAGAGTTGAGCTCCTGCAGCTGATGGCTCTCCCTTTAGCAGTAGGTGTCACTGCGGTGAGTGGTAATTACAGGGAAGGTTTTAGAGGACATGGGATAATTAGGCCAGCCTGCGCAGGCATAAACACTGACATTTACCATATTAAAAACTGGAAATGTCGGCATTTTCCTCCCTCCCAAGGCCACAACAATAGCAACCTCACCAACAAGAATATGTTTTCAAGAGAACAAAGGGTCTGTGCACTTGAAGGAGTCTGACTGGGTGCCTATGCTTAGCATCTGGTGCTGAAGGGGTTCCACTGCCCACTTGGGAAAGGATCCTGCTGAGGTCACATGGCTCCCGTTCTGCACTCTTGCTCCTTGCGCTTGGACACACAGCATGCACACCCAAGGTTTGAATGGTGGAGGGGTGGTGGGGCATGATGAATGGTACCATGCAGATATCACCTATCCCCTTCCACTTCAGGCTAGACATAGACTCTCTCAATACTCCTTCACCTGGGACCTGGGGTATTCGATGGCAATAACCCAGGTAAATTTCCTGATTCTTTAGTAAGTGGAAGTAAGAAGGTAGGTGACATCAAGCTCTAGTCTTAACAAACCAAAATTACCCCTCTAAGAGCTGAAGCTGCAGGAATGTTCTTACTCTCCATCCCAAATAGAAATGGAACAGTACCTGAAGACAAGTTCAATAATACCCAGGTTGGTGCTGAAACCTCTGGAAGGGAGCCTATTCTGAAGGACACCAGCCTGCTGCAAATACAAGGCTGTCAAACCAGAGGACCGGAGTTTGCATCCCAGTCTGGCATTTTCCTATTAAACAGCCCGGGTGACTCAAATCCACAGTTCTCCCCTTTAAGAGATGTGTGCACAAAACTACCTAGCTCCTAGAGTTATTGTAAGGATAAAATAAATACAGACATTTAAAAAAGTGAACACACAACAAGAGTTTGATAAAAACTATACATAAAAGTAGTAGCAGAGGGTAGGATCTAGGGTGGGAAACGGGGATGGCTGGGGTGGGGGGAGTTGTAGGGGGGAAAGCAGAGATAACTGTACTTGAACAATAAAAAAAGTTCAGTTAAAAAAAGTGGTAGGAAGAATTTGATAAAATTGTAAAATACTTTATGATGGCAAAAGTTCATTTGTCCCAAATAGGGAACTACACTGGAGGTCAATTTCCCCAAAGAAGAAGGAACAGCCAAGTCCAAGTTTTCTATGCTTGGAAAAGATGGCAATGACTAAGTGACAAACCCTGGGTACTTCCAGAATACAAGACCTGGAGAAATGTTTGTTCCTGAAAATAAAGTGGTGAGAATCAGTTCTCACATTTGCTCCCTCACTAACCCTGCAAGTGTAGGGGAGGGCTTCCTCTAGGATGAGACTACACTCTAGCCTTTCGGATAGAAATTTTTCAATATGGTCTTGGTCCTAAACATGGAGGCCTCCATGGCCTTCCCTTATTTTACTGCTCTACAGGGAGGACACAGGGCCTGCATCCATTGATATGGGTTGCTGGGAATAAGGTCTTGGGATCCTGTGGTCTGGGAAAGGAAGACAGAGTGGACCTGTGGAAAGAGCTGGAAGCCTAATTCCAAGTGTTAACCCTGGACAAATTACTCCAACTATCTAAACTTGAACTTTCTCACTTATAAATGAGAGAAAATAACTCACCTGTATCCACCAGTGCTGTGGGAGGAATAAATAAGCCAGCTTGGGCAAAACACCTGCCTACTAGATACTAAAACATTGCCACTTCCTTTGTATATTCCCTTTCTCATCTCCTGTCCCCCTTCACAAAGAGTTTATGAGTATCTGATGTCAAATGGCATCAGATTAATATGAATACTTTCTTGTTATTTTCATGCTACTCTGAGGAGCATTCTGGATGTGGTTATATCCCTCCTCAAGACATCAGGCCCTGAGCTCCCTGTTTTGACTCAGGAACCAAGCAAACTTCTGCAAGGTCAGCAGCAAGAAGGCTGAACTGGAGATAGACACTGTTCTATCAGCTGTATTTTGCCACAAAAAATAAATTCAATAAATTTATTTCACCTATTTCTAGGTATAAAGGTCAGCCTAAACTTTTAGGCCTTGGACACATAAAGATTCAGATTTTCAGAATATTTCTGTGGTTTGTGCAAGAGTAGGGCCACATGTTTTAAATAGTGAATACCCTGGACGATTGGGCTTCACTGGAGATATGCATCCCCACAGCAGAACTGAGAAGTTGGTCAAACAGAGATCTGTACACAGCAAAGATTGAATTGTACTGTGAGGGCCAAGGCAAGATGTGTGGTTAGCCAACAAGAGCAGGTGACATAGGAGCAGCCTTCAGGACTGATTGATAGTCTTTTTGGATGGTGTCTGAGATGGCCTCAGAGCCATGTTTCTGTGGGCCTCCTTGTTCTGCTAAGAGTTTTTTCTGCTCTTTAGGATTTTGGGTGACCATTTGTTTAATTTCCTTTACTCTAAAGGAGCTCGCTTCTTACATACCTTTTAGATATTGTGGATTGTTGAATGAGATATAGGTTTTGAAGTTGAACAAACCTGGGTTCAAATTCTAGTCCTATTACTTCTTTGCTGTACAAGTTTTTCTTTTTCTTTTATTTTTTCTTTCCTGTTTGTTCTCCTTGGTATAATGGGTAGAGTGATACCTACTTCATAAAGTTGTAGGGTGAATTATATAACATTCAAGAGGTAATCATGATAATAGTTATAGCAGTAAGAGTAATAGTTGTAGAATAGTAATAATAATAATAATAGAAGCTATTATATTTTTCACTCTCACTCAGGTTACAGTTAAAATGATCATAGCTGGATTTCCAATCTATTTTTTTTTACTTGAAATCCCCTTTGAAGAAAACTGTAGAACATGCATAAAGCACTGGGCACACAATAATCTGTTTCCTTATTGCTTGAACTGGATGACAGCCCCAGATCTTCTGATTGAATTTTGGATTCATTTGAGACATCTGGATGCTATGTGTACTCTCTTCGTTCCCAGGCTTTGGCAGAGTAGGGGGGCAGAGATGGAACTTTAACATCAGTGCCAACTTCTGGCTCTCTCTGCTTGGAGGATGAGGAGATGAGTTTGGTGGAGACACTGTCTGTGGAGTCCCTGAAGATGCATAGAGGTGGGTCGAAAACTCCAGACCTTGGGTGAAAGATGATGTAGAATATTAGACATTTACCAAGCTCCTCATTTTTAAAATTTTCTGTGTATTTCAGAAAGCCCCCAAAGCCCACCCCCACCCCCCACCTCAGCCAGTACCTCCCATTTTCCTCATCTTCCTAGTCTGCCCCTTCAGTCCCTCGCTAGTGAAGGCGGTGTCTCGTGCTGTATTCTGAAGTCACTTCATTCCATTCGATTGTGAATCCAAGAAGGGCAGGAACTTTCAGCAATTTTGTTTGTCAGTGTGTCTCTACCTCCTGGCAGAGTGAATGGAACACGAAAACTACTCAGTAAACATTTGTTGAATGAATGAATAACTTTGACTTAACTAGAGCCCTTTGAAATTTGGGGTGCTCAAAAGCCTCTTTTCTCAGAATATAGAAACCAAATTTTCAATAGAAAACAAACTCCAACCTCCACAATTTCAGGTTAAATTTAATTATCTCAAATCACCAACCTCTATTCCTATCAGAAGCAATTCAGGTTCCTCTAACCATTAAGCCTACTATAAGTTCAGCATGGTGACTGACTTAATACTACTTTATTTGGAAGAATAGAAATAAAGAATAGGAAAAGGGAAGATAAATATTTCATTTCCTTTTGTGGTTTTGAAACTCATTTCTCTACGTATGTCATATATATTCTGAATTTTGAAGACAATGGAAAAAACATTGTCAATATCTCTTTGAATATAGATTCTTTCATCAAAGATTTGAGTCATCTATAACATTGATAATATGGTGACTTCATTGTCATCATTCAAGTCTTCATACAAGAAAAATAACATAAACAAAACCAGTATGAAAAGTTATCTTTTTCTATCATCTAAGATATAACACAATAATTTTTATACATGTAATTATGTTAAATATAAATATTGACATACTTTCTGTGCTTGCTAACTAGGGAAAAATCCAATTTTGTGGGATTATTATATATTTTAGATGGTAAATTTCCCCTTCTCAACATCACTATACATAAATAATCTCATAATAGTCAAGCATAAATAAATTTCCTTCTCTTCTAACAGAGTCAGCTCTCTAAATGGACACCCTAGAGTGGTAGCTGAATTTATTCAGAAATGAAAACACCATCAGGAGCAGCTCCCAAGAACAGGAAGAAGAATATCATTAACTAATGCCTGTCATGATGTGTGTGTGTGTGGCAAAGAAGGAAGGCAGCCCCACTTTGAGCCCATTATTGATAAAACAGAATTCTGGGCTTCCAGTTTATCTTCCAATCCTATTTGACTATGCTGCTGTTCTTGAATTTCATCCTGATTTGAACATATATTTTCAAGACATAAGAAGACATCTCAAAAACCACATTTAGAAATTTTTTATTTCTTATACTTAACAAACTGTAGCCAGGTTTGAAGAGTAAAGGAGAATCATTTAGTTGGAAAATTCTGTAAAAAGGAGTGCATATGCAAGGTAGAACAAAATTATTTTCCTCCACTCTTGTAGTGTGCATATATTTTAGATTCCTCATGATGTCATAGGAACCCTTAACCCAGCAGTGCCTGTAGCCAGTCATCTGTACAAATAAATGACTTGAACTGTGTTTCTGTCAGTCATTGCTGAAAAAGAGCAAATACAGTATCAAACAGTTCCCTTATATCATCTATCTTGTTTTCTCTTTCCTTGCTCAACTCAAGGGAATTTCTCACTCTTTTACACCCTTAGGGCACTTGCAATCTCATTTATCAGCATTTCATACTTTATAATATTGTTTTTTTATGCATACCATTGCTTTTTATCAATACATTACAAATTCATGGAAAGAAAGATCATATACTTCTTTGAATTGCACCTAACACAATTTCCTTGCTTGCACACAGTAGGTTCTTAGCATTTGGAAATGAGGATTAGTGGCAAATTCATGGAAAAGTCCACATGTCAAAGGGTTAATAAAGTCTTCGTTCATTAGTTTATTCATCAAATAAATTGTACTTATTAGATATTTCTATATATTTGACACTGTGATAATGAAATCTGCCTAAACATATATGTGTTCTTTTCCAGAACTGCCATGGATATCTGGCGTGGTTTCATGGAGCAAGTAGGAGAAGGAGACTTTGGAAGAACCAGTTCTTGGTATAATTTCACATTCAAATACAACATACAGCTCAGCCTATTAGAGAAAACATAGTTGAGAATTCCCTATGTTTAATAACTGTCATTAAAATGACAGCAATAAAGCCTACAACCCAAAAAGGGGAAATCATCTGGGTCCTTATAGATTGTCACAGCCAAGAGCAATAAAAACTAAATCAATCACAGATCATGGCGATAGATAATTTAGCTAGTACTGGAAATTAAATGAAAGGACATTTCCAGCACTCAGCCCACGTTGTGGGAGGATGAACATGCTCTCAGAATTCAGATGGGCTCATTGAACAGGGTAGGATGAAAATAAGGGGAAGAGGAAAATTATTTAAATGAGATTTAAATTGCTTTGTTTCATTATTCCTCTGAAGGTTGCCTTTGTTATTACATTGCAATATTTAGCCATCAACATTTCTGACACACCATAGGTTTCCTGGCATTCCCATTCTCATTCAAGGGGAGAAAAGGTGGCTTTTTTGAGAGTGGTCATGTAGTCTGGGCAGCTGGAGCCCCATCATCAGCTTATTTCTAGGGTTAGTTTTGGAGAAGGACCTTTTGGACCCAAGGCAAGTGTGGAGAGGATCAAAGAGCACCCCCAGAAGCCAGGAGGTTTATTCTAGGCCTGTTTCTGCCACTATCAATTACAGATCAACAAATCTGGGCTTCAGAATTCTCATTGGCAAAGGGAAAAGATTAGATTCAATCACCTCTCAGATCTTGTCTAGTGCTAAGACTCTGTGATTGTATTGTAAACGATTGGGATGTAGAACAGAGTCCCAGTCATGGCCTTGACCTGCATGAGTTTGGGTGCTAGACTGAGAGAATGCCCTCAATGCAGGAACTCCATTCCTGGCCTCCACCCCCAGCAAACATTATATCTAGAATTAATGCATGAATGAATGACCAATGGGCAGTCTTTCATTCTTTGTGGATTAAATCTAGTTCACTGAAATGTTTGCAATGAGGGATACATTTTCTTATTTCTACTACAATATTGCCTTCTCCTTTAGGCTGATGTACAGGGAACCACTGAATCCATTTCCAATGTTTGCTTTTCTGAAGAAAACTGACTTGTGTTCAGTTCTTGTTTGGGGGGGTTTCTACTGGATGTTAAGCCACCTTCCCTGACCCTTGTCCACATGAGCCATTCTTTTAGCTTTATAACATGTGGGAAAGAGGATCCGTGCTACTTTTAGAAATGGGTAGGGCAGAGGAGTATTAAAACAACCTGTGCAGACACTAAAGTTAATATTTTAAGGAACAAAACACCTGTCCCCTCCTATTGGCACAAAGAGTTGAGGTAGGCCAGGTAACTTAAATCTGAGTGAGTGGCCTTAAACATAAAACGTACTACTACCTGTAAGGTGGAAAGTTTAGGTGGCAATGGACTGTGGCAACAACAAGGAGGGAAACAAGGACAGATTACAGGAGTGATTGGGAAGGCTGCTTGTCAGCTGACCATTGCAGGTGTGAGGCAATTCTAAAGACTTAGAGAAATGTCTTTGCATTTCAAAGTAAGTGAGATTTAGTGAACTTTTGCTAAAGGCCCATTGATAGCCTTTTTAAAGGAGCACAGTTTGGGAACAGACAACAAAGCAGACTTGTAGACATTCCAATTTTCATCTCTGGCTCCAGGTTGTGACATGTTTCTGACAGCCAGCTGCTTTCTATTCTTTCACGACTCCGTTTCTCTACCAACCTGAACTATTCATTTTTCCTTTTTCACTCCCGTGTCAAGCCCTTTTTTAAACATGACGATTTGCCAGCTGTTCTCAGCAATCTCTTCACCATCTCTTCACAAAACTTACAATAATGATGAACACTTGGTGAGTGCACCAGCCTCAGTGCTGAGCACACTGTATGCACTTCCTCAATCAATCCACCCTCTCAACTTCCGCAAGAGGAGGCTACACTTATTACCTTCATTTTAAAAATGAGAAAACTGAGGATTAAAGAGGTTAAGTCCACTTGCCCAGTGGAGCTGAGATGCAAGCTCATGCATACTACATCTGGGCACATGACTTGAACCTACTGCATTATACTGCATTATCTCTACAGTAACAGTTAGAACTAGCCCTTTTGAAATAATTATACTAAATTATTTGCTTTCCACATAGTTTTTATTTCTGTATCATCATAATGTTATTTAGATTTTTTTTTTGTTGTTTTGCCTATGGCCCTAAGCTTCTAGAGACCAAGTTACATGTCCCATCCTTCTTATTACCTCCCTCTTTTGTCACTACTAGGCTGCAACCACAGCACACCAACACTAGCATGGTAGGTCTGTTCAAGCCCACTATCCCCTTTGGACCCTGACTAATTGCTCATCCAAAACCAGTTGGCTTCAGAGTTGTCCTTTTTTCTACCTCCTTCTCTCTGTCAAACTGCAAGAATCCCAAGAGGCAATGTGAAACGATTAGTCTCTATGCATACACACAACCTCAGTGCAGCTGGGCTGCAAAGCCAGTTTATTATCTTAAGAAGAGGATCTGGTTTAGCCTGAGTTTACATCTCATCTGCCTCCCATTCATTAGATGGGCTCCAGGTCTCAGCTTACATTGCGTAAACTCCGCTGGTATGTATACAATGCCAGCAATATGGAGGAGGCTAACATGTGTTGAATGCATCTACTGCATCTGAGGTCTCTGAAGGTCACTCACTAAAGTAATATATGGTGCTAGTGTTGGTGGCTGAAGGTCAAGTCATCTTGCTTTTCATAATGCATAAACCTGAAACTCACTCAGACACCAATCATATGACCTAAACCTTGGAACAAATATTTTACTAAGTAAATCAGAGAGCATGCTGGCATTTCTATTAACCTTCAATGCACTGCTGACAGCAAATGAATAATGATAAATAATAACTCAAGCCTATAAATCATGTTTAGCATCAGAAGCAAGAAAAAATGCTCGTGTATTCTACCATCTGTTAGGAAGAGAACAGCAGGGACTAGAGGAGAGATGTGGGAGAAAGGAGAGCTCACTGCCATTGGCTGGGTAAGCACCTTTTGGATTTAATAAACTGACCAAGAAAGGGTAAGCCACCTCTAAGCAGGATTGATGGAGTAAGGAAAACTCCTTTTCCTCTCATTTCCTCTTTGATGGACATTGGTTTCTGGCTTTGATCTGCCAGTCTTCCATGTTCCCCTTTTTTTCCTCATCTTTTGCCTCATTAAATCTGTTTCCACTGTACCCACTAGGTTACAGGGTCATTTATAAAGGAGTCATCTAACTAAGCAAAGCCTTCTTGGGGCCTTGCCTCTCCTCCCTCCACCCCCTACTAGTAGCACTTGGTTTTTATTGTCCTATAGGCAGGAATGGCAGCTAGACCACTGCCTGAAGTTCTATGCCTTCTCATAAACATCTCTGTAGAGGGAGGTCCCAGGCTGAAAGGTCTTCAGCCTTTTAGCACAGAATAACTCACTGCAATTCCAAACAATTTCACAAAATAGAAACGTGAGTACCAGATCATCAAGGTGCGTGACACATGAGGTCTCCAATGAAAAATTCCTCTTGTAGGGAACCCCCATCAATCCTAGTCAGAAGGGGCTTACCCTTTATTGTTCAGTTTATTGAATCCAAAAGTGCTTCCCCAGCCAATGATATTTAGCAGCATCTCTTCCTGGGGTTATGGACATGTGTTTGCTTTTCTCTCCTCTCTCTCCTCCTTCTTTTAGTGGGGCCAACATTTGCCAAGTTGGCATTGCCTTCGGATGTATTCCAGCCAAGAAACAGACAAAAGCAAGTTCTATGGTTACATTTTTTGGAATAAAAATTTATCCCATTTTTTTTGCTAATTTTGTGAGCACCTCAAGTGCCGAGGCAGTTCTGGCTCCCAATTCATTGAAAAGTGTGACTTGAGGTCACACTGACCATTTCTTTCTTCCAGATGACCCCAGTTTGTCCAGTTAACAGGCTGCTCAAGAGGAAGCCAGGCCTGTCAACAGGCTTTCCATCTCAGACTCTGTGTTTGTTTCTCCATGAGACATGGGTGGCAATTGTCCCTGAAAGGGTGCCAGTTGACTAGGTTGAAGGGATATTGTTGTGTAGCCCTTGGGGCTCTGTCCATGATGGCTGCTTTGTGACGATATGTTCTTCTCTTTGGGAATTATATAACCAGAAAGAGAATGCATTATTTTTATTGTTTGAAATATGAGTCTTTTTTGAATGCCAGTAATTTAAAATCATTCTGTACCCCTTGAGATCAGAGCTATGCTACGCGATGATAAACCAGATATTGTAAATGGAAGAAAAGTAGTTCTAACTGCTTGCAGAAATTTTGTTTCCTTTACTTGCTGTTGGATCCATTTCCCCATTTGGATTGGGGGCCTCATTCAAGCAACTGGAAGGGAAATGAAGCCAAAGAACATTGAGTTTACAGTGGGAAAATTACTATGAGGTCCCCATTAGGCTGAATAACCATGACATCTCCCTCCAGACCTCAGTTTCCCTACTATAAATTGTCTAACCTAGTGAATTTCCTTCTCATCAGTTTCATCTCCTCCCTTTCTCTTTATTTCTTTACCTTCCCCACTTTTTAATTAGAGGGAAAATAGATGAAAGAAAAAATGAAAGGAAAAGCAGAAAATTAGCATTTTCTTGGCTGCACATTTCATTTATTAATATTGCAATTTGAGGTAATGAAATTCACAGAATGCAAAAGGTTTAAGGTTTGCTTGGTGGGGTGAACTCCATCACATGGTATATGGCTTGAATTTCAAGGTGAGGTTCATTATGCAGAATGCACAATGTGGGCAAGCTAACAATGCCATAAACTCTTCAGTTTTGCATTTTTGACTTTAATGTTGCATTAGTGTAGGTTTTGGGTTTTAATATGCTGTATAAATATAGAATACATATTTGTAAGTACAGGTGCCAGGGAGGGGAGGATTTTTTTGTTTTAAATCTCTGGCTTTGAACGTCCAACCCCATTTGCTCTCTGGTTGACTATTTTAGAAAGCAGGTGGGAAAAAGTAGGGCAGGGTGAGTTAACTAGGAACAATCCTCATTTATGCCCAAATCCATTATCAAAGGCAGAGGCTTGCATTCAACCGCACTGCAGTTTGTGGAGGATTTAGTAATGGAAACCAAAGTCTCCTGGGAGGGAAGCATCAGGATAAAGGAAAGATGTTGCTTGGCTCACACCTGCTACCTGCCCAGGCCAGTGGTTCCACTGATGTTCAGTGTCAGCTCCCTCCCTTGTTTTCTCTCCAATTAATGATGTTGCTTACCCTGAGTGGTAGGTAGAAGTCTCTAGGCAACAGAAAAGATGAGAATAGCTGTACAGTTTATCTCTAGCAGAGGACATGGCAAATTCACTGTACCCATATTCACTAATATGGACAGTCAGTGAGCTTGGGAAGACACCCTTTGGGGATAATGTTGCGTCCTCACTGCCATGGACTTTCCGGGAACCCAACCTGCCTGACAAGATGCTCTCCATTGTCAGAGACAGCAGAGGCACCACACTTTTCTCCCTTAGGATTGATCACTGTCAGCCTCAGCACTCATGGCTGTCTGATAGTGCCACTTTTCCACTGGCTGAAGTGGCTTTTCCTGAAGTTCTTCCCAGTGGTCATGGACTTAGGTGGGAAAGGGATCGATATTGTAGGAGAGACTAATGTTGTTGGAGAGGCTGATTTGGGAAAGAAAGGTAAAATCCAACTTCTGGAACTCAGAGTGGAGATGCTTTAGACCCCAGGAGTTCACTTGTGAACTATTACACGGTGCTCACAAACCTGCCCCAGCACCATCTGATCCCCCATGGTGACAGCATCTCTGCATCTCAGAATCAAACATATCTGGAGCCAAGGGAGTCCCTTTGAGGTAACACAACACTTCTCAGTTCTTTTTTCCACTAAACTGCCATAACTTTAAGACATGTGCTTCTGTTAAAGAGTATGGTACTTTCTACCTTACCTTGAAATTATTGGTATAATTTCCTATCTTCTCTGCTTTCCATTGAGGTAAGACTTTCTCACATCATGTTCAAACCACTTGAGGACCTACCATGTACCAGGCCCCATGATAACCACAATGTCCACATAGACAATGGTACCTGCCTTTATGCTGCTCACCACCTGGTGAGGAAGGGTATTACATGAATGAGCAGTGTTCATTTACTAGGATGAGTGCTGTGATAAATGAGCACACACATAGGGAAGGCAGCATTCTCTCTGCTTCAGGGAACACAGGTGTATAAAAATGAAAATGCATACAGGGAATGTCAAATAGTTTGGTATGACTGTTACTTAGGATGAAAGGGTAATCTCAGTTGAGGTGAGACTGGAAAATAGATTAAGGCTAGAAGGTCATGGGCATTTTAGATCTTTGCCTAGAATTGCTCAGTAACTCCTGGTGCCAGCACTGAACCTAGAGGCCCAAAAGGATCCATTTCTGAAGAAAGTCTTCATGAGATCAAACTTGGCCCTTCTAGCATCTGAAGCCAACCCAGAAAATCTATACTGTAGTTAGAAGAGTTATGTAATAGGCTATCTGTGGTCTAAAGTCTCCCCCTTCCTGAAATACTTTTCTTTATCTTAAAACTCAGTATCTCTCCCATTTGTATTATTTGTGTGAGTTCAGGCATGGTATTCTAAAGACATACATGTTAAGCTCCAAATAATTTACCTGATAAAGACAATATGTTCTAATGTTATTTGTCATGAAAACCTCTATAGGACAGCTGCCACCACCACAAATGTACCAGATTACATACATGTGTCTTGTGGCATCTGGGCCAACTAGAAGATATTAACCCCACAACAGGATGAAAGAAGACCTCTTAAAAGTGGAAATTTAGTTCTAGAAGCAAAAATTGGTATCTATCCTGGCCTGGTATATTCTAGGTGTTGTCACAGCTCTTCTTCCCCAAGTCAGTACTGGGACCTTCACTAAACCACCCTGGGGAGTGTATTTGTGTGCATGTGTTTTAATAGGAAGAAAATTATACCCTCAGTGCTGGGATACAGAGGTGCTAGGTGATATATTAGCATCCTGATCTGACGTGAGGTGTCAGAAAAATCTGTGACCCAAATGGGGCCACACTAAAGGTGATTTATCTTCTTACTTGGCTTAGGTTGTACTCTCCCTCGAGAAGGCCATGCCAGTTAAGCAAAATAAATAAATAAATAAATAAATAAATAAATAAATAAATAAATAAATAAATAAGGCAAATTGTGTGTGTTGTGGTGGCTGGTGTTGACTGCTCCCCTGGAGAGACCTACACATTTATTTTCTTATTGTACCCTTATTTGTAACCAGTTCCAAAATGGAAAGCTCAGCAGTTTATCTCCTTAATGTCTTATTCCCTTCATCCACTTTTATACAAAACAATATTAAATCACTTAACAACAAGTTTAATAAGCACTAAAAAGTGCAACGAACCAAATAATGAAGAACTCATATTATTTTCTTTATCTACTTTGTACTTAATTTATTTTGTATGTTTCTTTTGCACGTCTCTTCCCTGAGAGTGTTTCCAACAACATTAGGGTTGTAGGTAAATATTTTCTTTAGTTCCACTGAAAACTAGTAAAAATTCCATTTGAAAGCTGGATGGACTCCTGTCCTGACCACCCAAGACAGGAGTTCAAAGCTCATGCTCACGACACAGTGCCCCTTTGGGGATGTGATGTCAGTCAGGCTCTGGTGAATTTCCTTTCAAGCCTCAAGCCAAATAGGCCCCTTCTGGGGCTAAGCAAGTCATGCTGGTTTCCACTTCATGTGTGGGATACAGTCGCAGTGTAAAATGTGGCCCATACTATACTTCTCCTTGTCTGTGGTTATCATAGTTGCATGCAAGGTCCCAGACTAGGATCTGGCTAAAGCAATGGGATCCAAAGTCCAAAGTCCTGGCACTCCAGGCTTCCAGGAGTTCTGCCTTGTGACTAAGCATCACTCATCCATTCCATCCTCTATAAGATGCTTATAACTATCCCATGGCCTAGGGTAGAGGAATTAGCCAGGTATTCCTTCTTTACATCCTTCAGTGAGTCCCATAACAATGGCCCGGGATATAGGACCAGAAATGTAAACATGTAAACATGTGACTGAAAAAGTCATAGTCTAATGAACATTGTGCCTACATTCCTTATAACCCCTGTAGTGAGGTAGACAAATTAGCCTGGGGAATTTAGACTGCATGGGGTATGGAGAATATGCACAGAAGCCATCTTATGTGTTTTTTTCAAGTATGTAGTACTTCTGTTTCAGCAAAAAAATAAAATACAGGTATTTTTTTAAACCCCGTTCTCGGGTTTAAAAAGACATGAAGGTAGGGAGAAAGAATGAAGGCAGAAAGATTAGAAGAGAGAGAGGGAAGGCAACACATCAGGACATTTGTTTAAAAGAAAAATACATCTGCCCTGGCTGGTGTAGCTCAGTGGATTGAGCACGGGCCTGTGACGCAAAGGGTTGCTGGTTTGATTCCCAGTCAGGGCACATGCCTGGGTTGCAGGCCAGTTCCCCAGTAGAGGACACATGAGAGGCAACCGCACATTGATGTTTCTCTCCCACTCTTTCTCCTTCCCTTCCCCTCTCTCTAAAAATAAATAAATAAAATATTTGTTAAAAAAGAAAGAAAAATACATCTACTATATGGCAACAAGTGTGACCTCATTTGGAATACCTTCTAGGTTGAGATCAAGGGCAAAATTCCTGGAGAATCTGCAGTGTAAGTCATTACTAGTGGCCCTGGAATAAGTATAAAATAAGGGGATGAATGCAGGCAGATACTTGCCTCCCGGGAGAGGGTGAGTCTGAAAGGAGAAACAGAATCTGTGTAGGAGGAGGATCCCTGAATTCCTGGACTCTAAGGAGAAGTGTGGACTGAATTTTAAAGAAACATTACTCAGCTCTCTCAGTCTCCTTCATGGAAGCCCTGAGTGGAGCAGAATGAGTTGTACCATCTGTCTGGGAACACTTGTTCTGCCTTCACTGGCATGCTAACTTCTCAGGGCCTCAGTTTCCTCATCTGCACAACAGGCACAATAAAACAGAAACCATTACATGTGGTCATTATGAGTATTACATGAGATGAAACCTGTGCCCTGAGACCAGAATGTCAGTGGGTCCTCAGAGCCACTGAGGATGTTTGTGTGCTTTCTTTTGCTTTGAACTGCCCCTCTCATCCAACCCTCTTGCTTTTCTAAAGCTCTTCTCTTCCCCTGCAAACTTCTGATGTCCTCAGCTCTGTGTTAACCAGAGGTTTTCCGGAGCTGAGATTGATTAAAATGTAGTGGCATACCCTCATTTTATGTCACCGTGTGTGACTAATAGCCTCGGAATTCATGCCACAGATAAATAATTGGCCCTTCAGCCATCTTCCATGTCTTCAGAGACACGCAACCAAGATCTATCACAGCTGCAGACATCTCAATGAGCATCATCTCTAGATCATAATAGATCATGTTACATTTGTATATGCTCAGGAATATAATTTACTATTAAATGGGGCCAAGATCAGCACCACAGAAATTATCCTTCCACCAAGGCAGACTCCTCGACTACATTATATGCACACTGCAATGTTTAAAATATTAATTATATTGTAAACTAAAGGTTTACTTTATGTATCATAAATCTGGGTGTCTCTTCTTTCTGTGTGCCTAATAAATATACTTCTCATCAACTTTTAATTATGCTGTTTGCATTATCCTGTCCTGAGGATGAGAGTGTACACTAAATCATGGTCTTCTAATGTGGACTACAGCACAAGTTTAGTTAATTAAACCATATATTTTATTAGTTCTTGAACTTCTATCTTGTAAAACTATGCATTATTATGTTGAAGCTGGTGTGGGGGAGGACGCATAAAGTAACATAGCAAAGGTGTTTTTACTAGTATTGTTTTTATTATTATTTATTCTGGAGATTCAAATAATTTAGGAAAAGTTGAATTGTTTTATCTGTGTGTTGTTCTGCTGCTCTCTGAACTCTGGGCAAACTGTCTCTGAGAGCTGGGGAAGGGGTGAACATGTTTTCAAAGGGTCAAGACACAGTTTTGAGACCAGTTTCTGGGCCGATGATGGAAACGCAAGCTTGTGGTAGGCCCCAACCCCTCTGTCAAGCAAAAAGCAGCTCCCCAGGTAGACCCGTTACACCCAACTGTTTTCTTCCTCTAGGTTGTGCCATTAGGCAAATGGCTTTGGTTTCTAGAACCATTTTTGTGCTCTTTAATTCAGAAACAAAACAAAAGAGGCTTTGAGATGTAATAATTCTTTAAGTTTTAGAGAGGCTGGCCATGGGTTTTAGAATGAAAGTCTGAAGTGTCCCTCAAGGCAGGCAGTTTCAGAAGGGGATGATGAATCAAGGGAGAGATTCAAAGCCTGATTGGGTGACATTGCAGGTCTGCCCTTGCATTGCAGGTCACATGACAAGTGGAAGCTTAGAAGCCAAAGGAAATTGGGTTGAAATCTTACTGTATCATTTACTAGTTATATGACCAAGGAAAGATATACTATGGTGCTAGCCTCAGTTTCCTCATCTGGAAATGAAGTGCATAAAACTACCCCTTCTAGTTAATGTGATGACTGAGATATAAGACAAGTGCCTAACACAATAAATATGTGCAATTGTGGTGCCTGGTGTTGTTATTGCCGCTGCTACTCTGACTATTGACACTCACAAAATCTTTCAGGTCTGACAAGATGATGCACAGCAATGCACTGAGCTGCAGGCCCAGAGGTCCAAATCTACTGGGTTGGTCAATGGCTATACCATAATGCACCTTGTTCCAAGTCACTCTTGAGTGAATCCAATGCACTGATAGCTAAAACTATTGTTTCTGGCAAATTCTCTATGTTCCCTCTTGTGCCCATGTTGACCACTGAGTTGTATTGTCCTGGGGGTTCCAACTGCTCCCCCACCCTTCTCCTTGGTATTGTCTGTAGCTATCCTCCTGGCTTTCCCATCTGAACATGTATCCCAGGCCCCCGATACTTTGTGCCTCACATCTCTTCTCCACATAGGCAGAAGGAAGCCTTACACACAAATGCATGTAACTGTGATTCTATTCAATAGCAAGAGGATCCTTAAGGTATTGTGGGACCCTTTTGTTGCCTACTCTTTTATAAATGACTCCCCCCAGATATGCTGGCTTAATCAACTCCCTCATTCTCTTTTTCTTTCTTCCCACCAAAATGAATAAATAAAGAACAGAGACAAGATCTGTTTTGTTTCAACTTTTAAAAGTCTTTGAAGGCATGGTTATTTGAGAACACTAAGGAAAAAAAAACCTTTGTTTCTTGACTGCTACTCAGGTGGTGAAGCCCCCCTTGTTCCTAACACAGGGAGGATAGGGAGGACCCACTGTGTTTTATGGTTGACTCAGGTCCTTCTCCTGCACCCCTTTCCTCACTCCCTTCAATTGTGCTGCCCTCCAGGACACAATTCACAGCAGAGTTTACAATAAACAAAGACAATGAGTCACAGCAACTTGACCAGGGTTGACTGGAAGAGTCTTTGCTTGCAGTCCCCTCCCCTGTGAGAGTGTGGGTGGGGACCAGATGAAGGAACCCCCAGAGGAAGACCTCTTGCCTATAATGGATCCCATATGCCAAGGGCTGAGTTCTGATATTCTCCAGTCCCAAAGCACCTAGGCTTTGATTTTTATTTTATTTTGGGTGGGCGGAGGGATAGGATCCGTATGCATGGGCTTCAGATCTCAAGCTGACAGTTCAGCACTAAATAAAGCATTACATACGAGTGTCAATTTTTGTTCGCTATGTCTGCGTGTGGTCTTACTTCCCCTCTCCCCTATGGTTCTCAACTCCCTTTCTTTAAGACTTCCTTTATCTACCAGTTTAAAAACATTATGAAGAGGTGTGTGCTCTTGACTATAGGAATGTCACTCACTCCCCTTTAATCTGAGGATACTGAAGGGAGGCTGACACTTTCCATAATTTATCTCCCTGTGAATGGGACAACGTTGGAAAAGATATGGGGATGGCAGGAAAGGGACTTCAACATAGGTCTCATACCCAGGTGTCAACATTTCTAGTCCAACTGAATAGTTGACAGCATAAGAGTCTAATTTTGGGATTTTGTGTGCATTAAACTACATATTACATATGGCCCTCCCTTTTTTGTTGCTACTTTGTAGAAAGAAAAGCAAAGAAAATTTCACCAAGATCTAGCTTATTGACAAATAGAAATCCTCAACTATGTTCTAAAAGTTCATAACTTCTACAGCCAAGCAAGGGGCCCTCGGCTTTATTTTTACAGTTTAATTTCAAAAATCACTCCTTAGACCCTTCATGAGTCTAAGGAGTTTCAGTAATCAATGGTCAAAGGTGGAGAACTTCTGAGAGAGGGTAAACTTGAACCTTCATAGACTGAAAAGTCCCCACAATCCATTCTATGTTTGATGAATGCAAGAGGACCCAGATGGGGCACAGACCTGCAGCATTTTATGTTTGATCTGATGGACTCCACATCTCTGCCAGGACAAGGGGGCTTTGCAGGAAAGGAGAAGCCAAACTGAATTCCAGATGGAAAGGAAATCTGAGTGTCACCCTGGGATGCCAATGATCTGGTTTAGTCATTAAGAATGCCACAGCTAACAGAAAGCTTCAATCTGAGCCGTTAAGAATTTACTAGTTTTGTCTTTCAACCCCTACTGAGGGAGACCCCTGAACCTTTATTTCCCTTCGAGGCTGTCCTGGGTTTTCTTCTTTAACATTGTCCCTGATTTATGGTATGTCCACATTTCCCTGGATAGTACCATCTTTTGAGTTATACATCATCAGAGTGACTCATTCTGATGATGTATGGCCCCAATACATCATCAAAGCTCCTTGCTCTGCTGTTGCACTAATGATATGTTAGTGTAATACATCACCGGGCTGAGCTGCAGCCGTGATGGATGGCGCCAAGGGTGATGGGAGCCCATGGAGAGGGAAGCTGAGGAGCAGGCTCCAGGTAGAAACAGGAGGAAAATCATTCAATCCCAAGTCTACCTCCCTTCCTGGTACCAATGCCCATACTGAATTAATACTGTGGCATGCATCCTGAACCTTAAAGAAACACAGAAGTATGTATTATCCTCCCCAAAAAGTGTTAGCTCAGGGCTCATGTACCTTAAAGTTATGTTATAGGTTATATAGGTACCTTAGTTCATAGGTACCTTAGAGGTTATGCATAATTAAGACCATAGTTAAGAGCTGGAGGAGTCCATTGAATTGAATTGGGGCAAAGAGGAACAAAAAAGAAGTTGGGCTCTAGAATAAGGACTTCTTCTGCAAGGAGAAGAGTGAATGCTCAGAGAAGAATGCAGGGGTCAGAAATCTACAACCCATACACATAACTCCCTAGCAGAGCTTGAATGGAAGTGTTTCCATGGTTTCTCAGCTGTTTTTCTCTTTCTGTCAGTGTTTATTCCTGCTCAGGGCTTCTGACTTGCTGTGAACATTCGCCTTAAGGGAACTTTGGAGTATTTGTTGGTGGATAGTCCAAGTATTAGACTGAACCCATATTACCCATCACTACTATAACAACAGATGGTACTATACCAGCACTACTGCTACTACTATATTACACCACTCCCTGACCTCTCTGTAAAATCAGAATCCCTAATACCACTCTCACTCTCCAGAGCCCTGTGTGTTCTCTTACTTGGAAGGTGTCAGTGTACTTTAGTATGTCCTTACAGGTTTAACTGTTCTAAATATTTCAAATGAAGGAAATTATACAATAAGTGACTTTTTTGTGTCTGGTTTCTTTCACTTAGTGCTTGAGCTGTTTCCACTCTTTGGTTATTGTGAATAGTGTTGTTATGAGCAAGTATTAGTTTGGGTACCTGTTTTCAATTCTTTGGGTATATAGCTAGGAATAGAATTGCTGGGCCATCTGATAAGTCTCTGTTTAACTTTTTCAGAGCTTCCAGTTCTTTGAGTGAATATTCGTTGATGGAAATTTTCTAGAAATCTCTCTCTTTTTTATTTTAGAAAGATGGTATTTCTGGTTGTACAATTTAGCATTTTGTAGATATTATCCATCATCTTTTGGCTTCAATTATTTCTCTTGCTTTATGTCATATCATTTTTAAGTATATGATTTTTCTCTCTTGCCATTTTTCAAATCTTTTGTCTTTGGTGTGATACAAATTTATTAATATTAATTATGTTTGTTATTGTTATGTGTCTGTGTGGGTTGCCTGCCTTTAATGGCATGTATTATGTACTTACATCTGTTAATTCCATTAAAGATTAAATAGATAATACTTAAATCTATGGATATTTACAGAAAAATCATTTAATAAAATTAAACAACTGTTAACAAAAAGGAAACTAAATTAACAAACAAAAAATCTTTGGCCCTGGCTGGTGTGGCTCAGTAGATTCAGTGCAGGCCTGTGAACCAAAGAGTTGCTGGTTTGATTCCCAGTTAGGGCACATGCCTGGGTTGCAGGCCAGATCCCTGGTGGGAGGCTTATGAGAGGCAACCCTTCATTGATGATTCTCTCCCTTTCTTTCTCCTTCCCTTCCCCTCTCTCTAAAAATAAATAAATAAATAAAATGTTTTTAAAAATCTTTAGAATAGAAGTGTCTTTTCTAAACTTTACAGAAGATATTTAACAAAAAAATACAGCAAATATATATTTTTAATGTCTCTGATTATATTTGGCTTGCTTGTTTGTTTTGCTGATTAGGTTCTACTTATAGGTGAGATCATATGGTATTTGTCTTTTATTGCCTGGCTTATTTCACTTAGCATGATGCTCTCCAGATCCATCCATGTTGTTGCAAAGGAAAGGAGCTCCTTCTTTCATTCTGATACATACTCTTCCATTGTGTAAATGGACCATACTTTTTTGATCCACTCATTTACTGATGGGACTTAGGTTGCTTCTAATACCTGGCTGTTGTAAATTGTGCTGCTATGAACATTGGGGTGTATAGGTTCTTTTGGATTGGTGTTTCAAGGTTCTTAGGGTATAATCCTAGCAGTGCAATTGCTAGGTCAAAAGGCAGTTTCAGTTTTAATTTTTTGAGGAAATTCCACACTGTTTTCTACAGTGGCTGCACCAGTCTGCATTCCCACCAACAGTGCACTAGGGTTCCCTTTTCTCCATAACCTCTCCAGCACTTGTTTGTTGATTTGTTTATTATGGCCATTCTGACCAGTGTGATGTGGTATCTCATTGTGGGTTTAATTTCCATCTCTTTGATAGCTAGTGAAACTGAGCATCTTTTCATATGTCTCTGGGCCCTCTGTATGCCCTCCTTGGAGAAGTGTCTGTTCTGGTCCTCTGCCCATTTTTTAATTGGGTTGTTTGTCTTGAGTGGAGTCATGTGAGTTCTTTAGATATTTTGGAGATCAAACCCTTGCCCAAGGTACCATTTGCAAATATATTTTCCTGTATGGCTGGTTCCCTTTTCATTTTGCTGATGTTTTCTTAAAAGCACATATAATTCTTAACAGTAAAGCTAAAATTATTCTTTAAAAATTGGAGAGGAAAATAGGTCCAATATCACCATTTCACAATGGAGATCCTAGCTGGTGCAGTAAGAAAAGAGTAGGAAATAAACAATACAGGGATGCAAATGAAGAAATAATATTGATATGGATGTATAATTGACTTCACTGAAAACTCAAAAGAATCTAAAAGTAAATTATAAAAATTAATGAGAGCTTTCCAAGGTGGATAGATAAAATATCCATATAAAAAATTGCATGCCTTATATAAAAAATAAATATTTAAAAGACATAATTTAAATAAAAATGCATTATTTGTAATTGCAACAAAAAATAAATAACTAGGAATAAATGTAACAAGAGCTCTGTGATTGTCTGATGTAGAAACATTAAAAAGTATAATAAAAGAAATGAAAGATCTTAAATGTAGAGTATTCATTATCAATTAATTGAAAAACCCAAAATTCTTTTTATTTTATTTTATTTATTTATTTTTAGAGAGAGGGGATGGGAAGGAGAAAGAGTGGGAGAGAAACATCAATGTGTGGTTGCCTCTCATGTGTCCCCTACTGGGGACCTGTCCTGCAACCCAGGCATGTGCCCTGACCAGGAATTGAACCAGTGACCCTTTGCTTCACAGGCCCATGCTCAATCCACTGAGCTACACCAGCCAGGGAGAAAAACTCAAAATTCTTAAAGATTCAGTTTTTCTAAGTTGATTTGAAGATTTAATGCAATTCTAATAAAAATCCTAACCGAGAATTTTAAGGAACTTATTAGCTGTTTCTAAAATGTGTACAAAACAATAAATATCCCCAAATAGGCAAGACATACTTAAATAAAATGAATAGGATGAAGGGACAGTCCCTAGCAAATATCAGGATTCATTTTAAAGCCAAATAATTAAGGTACTTTCATTATTGTGAACACAAAGTTAATTTAGAGTAAAATAAGGAGTCCAGATAGAATCCTATGCATAAATGAACACTTGAGTATACCAGGGGAAACATGTCACATTACTAAGGGACTGGTAAATAATTGGTACGGGAACAGAAGGCTCTACTTGTGAAAAAATGAAGAGTATACACTGATCTCGTACCATGCAATCAATTCCAGATGAATTCAATGCTTAACTATGGGTATAAAGCAATTAAAATTTGGAAGAATATATAAGAGAATATATTCACAAAATTGAACTAGGAAATCATTTCTTAAACAAAACTCCAAAAATGCCAACCAAAAGAGCTGCACTCAACTACATTAAAATAAGTGTTTTGTTCCTCCAAGGATGTGTAAAGAGAATGAAAGACAAGCCATATACAGGGAACAGTGTTTGTATTACATGTTACCAACAAAGGATTGATATCTGAAAAACATAATGAACTTCAAATTTAAAAGGTAAATATACTTCTTTTAAATGGTGAAATTAAACCCCAGAGATTCCATAAAAAATAGGACTGTTAAAACTAAGAAACAAATTCAGCAAAGTTTCAGAACACAAAGTGGCAGGATACAAAATCAACATGCAAAAATTGGTTGTCTTTTATACACTAATAACGTGCAATCTGAAAAAGAAATGGAGAAAACAATACCATTTACGATATCATCAAAAAGACTAAAATACTTAGTAATAAAATTAACAAAGATTGCAAAGGACTTGAAAACTACCAAGGAGGAAGAAGACATTAAAAACTACCAAACATTGCTAAAAGACATTAAGACAACATAAACAAATGGGAAGACATCATGTTCATGGATCAAAGTGCTTAATATAGTATGTCAATACTACCTAAAGTGATCTACAGTTTTAATGCAATCCCCATCAAAAACACACTGGCATTTTTTGCAAAAATAGAAAAATCCACCCTAAAATTCAAATGAATCTCAAGGGACCCCAAATAAACAAAGCAATTTTGAAAAAGAAGAGTGAAGTTGGGCCTCATTCTTTCTAATTTCAAAACTGATTTAAAAGCTACAGCAATCAACAAAGTGTGGTACTGGTATAAAGACAGACATATAGACCAATGGAGTAGGATAAACAGTCCAGAAATAAATTGTTTTCAACAAGGGTGTCAAGACCATTTAATGGGGAAAGGACACAATGGTTTTCAAGATTATTGTTTGTCTTTTCCACAAGTCCAGTTGAAAAAACTAGATATATATGAAGATTAACTCTAAGTGGATTAAAGAAAGACCAGAAACAATAAAACTTTTAGAAGCAAACATAAAAAAAATTCATGACACTGTATTCAGCAACAATTTCTTGATTATGATACAAAAGTCACAGGGAAGAAAAATAAATAGTATATTTTACTACATCTAAATTAAAACTTTCTGTGTGTCAAAGGACATAATCAACAGAATGCAAAAGCAGTCTATGGAGTGGGAGAAAATATTTGTGCATCACATATCTGGTGAAGGTTAACATTCAGAATATAAAAAGAACTCCTCCAGCTTCAACAATAACAATACTTAATCAGGTTTTAAAATGGTCAAAAAATTTAAATAAAGATTTCTTCAAAGAAGATATACAATGGCCAACAAGCATATAAAAGATGCCCAATGTGACTAATCGTTAGGGTAATGCAAAACAAATCACATTGAGATATTATCTCACATTTATTAGGATGGTAATTACTAAAAAAAAATAATAACTTGGCAATAATTTGAAGAAATTGGAACAGTGTCTTGTTGGTGGGAATGTAAAAATCCTGCATCTACTATGAAAAATGGTATGATGGTTTCTGAAAAAATGTTTAAAATAGAGTTACCATATGGTTCAGAAATTCTACTTCTGGGTATGTCTTCAAAAAATCAAAAGCAAGGTCTTAAGGAGATATTTGCATACCATGTTTATGGTAGCATTATTTACAAGAGTCAAAAGGTGGAAGCTACCCAAATGCCCATCGAAAGATGAACAAATAAATAAAACAATGGAATATTATTTGGCATTAAAAAGGGAAAGAAGTTCTGACACATGTTACAGGGTGGATGAACTTTGAGTACATTATGCTAACTGAAATAAACTAGTCACAAAAATACAAATACTCTATGATTTCACTTATTGGAGACACATAGAGTAGTTGAATTCAAATTAAAAGAAAGTAGAAAGGTAGCTGCCAGGATTACAGGAAGAGGAAAATGTAAATTTATTTATTGGGTAAAGAGTTACAGTTTTGCAAGGTGAAAAAGCTCCTGGTATTGGTTGCACAACTAAGGATATGAATATACCTGTCACTACTGAATGATACACTTAAAAACATTTAAGACAATAAATATTATGTTATGTGTATTTTACCATAATTTTAAAAAATGTCTTAAGGACTTGATAAAAGCATTTCATAGTGAAGTTATTGTAATGGCAAACAAAAATGATTAAATTAACTAGTAATTGGGGGTATACAAATTACCACCACAATAAGATACAATTTCACACCTGATAGGTTGAAAAATTAACAAGTTTGACAGTACTAAATGGTTATGGGGTTGTGGAATGCTGAGAACTCTTACACAAAACCACTCCTAGAGTATGTGGGCTTCTAAACAATACACATATTTTTCAGGAATTGTGTCAATATAGACAATAAGAATCACCCCATATCAGCTTGTCTGCACTATTCTTGAGCCCAAGCTCACATAGTCCTATAGAAGAAACATGCTCTACCAGCAGAAGCAATGTGTTGGCCAAGCAAACCCCTGGAACAGAGACCCCCACCTGGAAGGCCATGAGAACCTCATAAATGGGAGTCTGGGAACTAACTTCTCATGTGCTGATAGGGCAGGTGGGTTGGGGTTGGGGATGTGGGGGTCAGAGGGAATCCTAAAGAAGCTACACAAGTCCTAAAATGCCTTACCCACAATTGATCTAAGCCAGTCTTAGACACTGGAGGCAAATATAGAAACTTTTCAGGAAGGCATCACAAAGTACACAGTCACCTATGGTACAGGCCTGGGCAGAACCTTCTTGCCTAGGTATAAAGGCAGCACTGTTCCTATATAATACTGGTAGAGAATGAATCAATATAATCACTTTGGGAAACAATTTGCTTTTATCTTGTCAAGTTCAACATATACATTACTTATGACTCTGGAGTTCTATTCCTAGATGTACATACTAGACAATTTCTTGCATATTTATCATAGGAGTTATTTATGAGGCTATTCATTCCATCATTATTTGCAATAGCTAAAAACTGGAAACAACTAACATGTCCCTCTACAATAGTACAGATAAATAAATAGTAGGATTTTCACATCATGGAACATTAACAATTCCATGATCTACAGTTATATACAACAACATGAATGTATCTTAATGTACAATGATGAATGAAAAAAATAATAGTTTAAGACAATGTACAGTATGATTCAATTTTTATAAAATTAAATAAAAGGAAAATTATGTAATATCTAATATATATATTCATATATATACACACATATTTGGAAGGGCAGGTGAAGAAAGCAGTGAGGAATTCACAAATAGATTCAGAAATATTGGCAATGTTTTCATTTCTCAGTTGATTGGAGATTTATGGATATTTATTTTATTATTAAGCTTCATAGCTTATATATACCACAAATTATTTTTATGTATCTAATATCATATATTTATTTATATATGTTTAAAAAGGAAAATAAAGTTAAAAAACACTTTAACCAAAAATTTCTCAAACATGTTTGTGGACAGAACTTTCTTTCTATGGGGCCTTCATTAATATGCAGAACTAGTGCCCTTGGAATATGCTGTAAGTACCTGACTTGAGAATCAGCTGAGCTTTATTAATGTGGTTTCCCAAGAGAGCGAGCCAGAATGATGTGTGGTTCTGTGTCTCCTCATTTCCACAGCAATGCCACCCAGAAGGGGACCAAGTTCAACCTCGTACTTCCTCAAAAAATGGGAGGGGAGGATATTTGGAACTATGACAAATAACCCAAGTTGGGTTGTTCTCAGTACTTGACTCTTTTGCTTTACCTTCCTTGTGAGTATAAATTATTTTTTATTCAGAGAAACATTAATTCATTCTGAAATAATAAGCACTTTTAGAGGCTGTCTGCTGAAGTCCAATCCATCATGTCCTTGCCCACAGACTATCTCTTCTCTCAAAATCTAAACTGTGAGTGAGAAATGATGTGTAAATTGCCCATTACACCTTCATGGTGAGCAATGCTGGTGTTTGAAGACCCAGTAATGTCAACCCAGTGCTGGATAAAGAGCTGTTTTGGCTCTTTGATCAAAATATAACTTAAGAAAGTAGTTACACACATTCATATTTCTCCCCCACATGAGAGAAGACCTCCAGGGAATGTGGCAGTCATGTCTCTTGGTTGAACAGACAAAAATTTTGTTCTTGGCTGTGTAACTAATGCTTACTCATTCCCAATTCAAGTCAACAAATATTTATTGAAATTTATTGAGTGTTGGTTACAATTTTTGGATTGTGTAGCTGAAGATAAAAGATGAATTTGAAATTACCCCCCATCCTCAAGGAAGTGGGATGAGGGACAATGTTGAAAAGGAAAGAGGTTCTCATCTCAGCTCAGCTGTTAACTTACTGGGTGGGCCCAGACAATTCACTTCATCCATCTGGGGCTGTTTGCAGTTTCATAAATTAGAGTGGTGGGGCTGGATAATTTTGAACACTTCTTCCAAAGTTTAAAGTTGATGTTTCTATGAATTTAGTTGAGTAGATAAGACTAATCAGAGAATTTCATGATTACAAGCCATCAAGGTCATCTTGTTTCCATTCCCTAGGTTTGCAAGAATAGAAACCTGGATCCAGAAAATGATGAGATTTGTTCAAGGTCACATGACTAAAATATGGGAGAGTATTGGGGGTGTGGGAGTGTGGGGGCATTTTGGATATTCTACAGTTTTCATTTAGGTTGGAATGTGGTCTATGGGCAATGTTGGAATGCAAGCAGACAATAGGAAATTAAGCTGACCCTCCTCCTTCAGCTATTTCTGCTATAGAGGGGAAGAGAAAATTGATCCTGTAGATGAAAGAGTTACACAATGAATTGTGTCCGTGGAACCTTGTTGCTAGACAGAGTTTGCTTTTAAGACAATGAAAGATCTTAATAAGACTTTAAACTGGGAATGTATACATATCAAAGCATTTACTATCCCATTAAGCATAGCTAGTGTGTCTGCTCCTTTTTTAGGCCTTAGCAACTCAATAGCGCTTCTATTACTATCTCTCTTTCATTCTGCTAATGTTCTCTCCTGGTATTAACCTGCATTAAGGCTTTACTTCTCATGAATCCTGCCTACACTAATTTATCAAGAGTGGTCTTTGGATGTGAGGAAAATGGACCAGGTAAGCTCAGCACAGGCAACTTACATAATTCTGAAGGAAGAATTTATGGAGTTATCCCTAAGATTTGTGTGTAGGGGACAGACATAAAGAAAATTTATTGAAGATTGGAATTAAGACCACGTCTGAATTGATAAGAATATCAGATCCCATTAACCTTTCCAGAGATTCTAGAGCAGGCCAGGAATCTCTTAAGTATTGGGAGATGGATTAGTTACCTATTGCTGTGTAACAAGCTACCCAAAATTCAGTGGCTTAAAACAACAATCATTTTATAGCTTGCATATCTGTGGGTCATCTGGGTGTTCCTAATGAAGACTAGGTTTGCTTCCATTTAGTTGGGCTTGCTTACATGTGTGTTTTGGGCTTGCTCATCTTGGGTATTTTCTCTAAGCAGAGCTTAGTTGAGGAATCTTGAGTGTGGCCACTCGGGATTCTTCATCCTCTTCTTGGGATCAGCAGACTGGTCCAGGTGTCCATCCTATGGTGATGACAGAAGCTAAATAGACAAAGCAGGAAAACACAAGATCTCCTAAGTCCTAAACTTGGAACTGACACAGTGAATCTCTTCCTCATTCCATTGATGAGAAAGCAAGTAACAAGGCTGAGCTCAAACTCAATGAGTAGGGACATAGACTCCACTTCTTTCACAGCAAGAACTGCACAATCACATGATAATATGTGGAGAGAGGGAAGGTGAAGAATTTGAGTCATTAATGGAATCCATCATAGGAACCTGAAAGGAGAAAAACTTTTATTGATTTTTAAAAAATCAATAGATCACCCTGGCCAGCTGGTGTGGCTAAGTTGGTTGGAGCATCAGCCAAAAGGTTGCAGGTTTGATCCCTGGTCCAGGCACATATGATCCCATTTCAGGGCATGTATGGAAGGCAACCAATCAATGGTTCTCTCTCACATTGATGTTTTTTTCCTCTCTCTCCTTTCTCCTTTCCTCTCTCTCTTAAAGCAATGAAAAAATTGTCCTTGGGTGTAGATTTAAAAAATAATAATAAAATAGATTACTTTGAGAGCTAAATTTAAAAGAAATGCTATTTCTCCCAAAACAAATCAGTGGTATGTAAAATGCACTTATGTCTCTAGAGTTTATTAATCCCTTGACATCCATCTGTGGAACTCAAATTACAATTCCTAGCCAAGAAGTTCAGGGTGGCTGACTAAGGGGTGGCACTCCTGCAGAGAGAAGGACACATGCCCAGTCCAGTAGGGTGCTCCAAATATAAGATAAGCTAATCTACTGAGACCAGATTTTTCTATCATAGGGTTGTCTTGAGATCATCAAGTGTAAAAGATCCAGTGCCAAAGTATACACCAAAGGAAGAGATCTGTGTGGGTGGCTGTTCTAGAATGTACCACACTAAAATTCCATCTTGGTGGTATTTTCATTAAATACAACACATTATGAATTCCAACTTTATTGCTTCATTAGCATAGTGACAGGAAGTTATATTTTACTTTTTAAAATGGAATTATTTGCCTCTCTTTAAGGCCCTGCTGCTTTTGGAGAGGACAGAAGCAGTGAGAGTTAAGCCTACAGATTAAGTGGTAGAGCTGGTTTTTAAGAAACATGACTTTTATAGGCAGAAGTCCCCCAACCTCTGGCAGCCAAGGAAAAGGTGGGCAAGCCCAGTGATTAGCCAATAATGCTGCTGTGTGCAGTTGACAAAGGAAACTTGAGCAATGCCAGCAAACCCGTAAGGCTATCTGGTGAATGTATAGCTCCCCATAAACTCATATAAGTTGGTTTATTTTCAATAAATTAATCCTCTGAGTAAAGTAAGTAAAATAATATCCATTAGATTTACTCATCTACTCTTGGTTAATGAAGTCAAAATAGATGGATTATTTATGAAGACGCCATTTTTAAAAGCTAGGAACCTCAAAAAATCTGACTTAGAAAAACAAAGTAGGAAAGACTACATGACAATATTTAGTTGTTTACTACCTTATATCAGCAATTGTCTTGTCTGCATAACCAGATCTCTAGCAAGCTAGGAGTGCTTGCTCCCTGCAGGACTCATCATGCTTGCAATTCTTTTTTTATGTCTATCCTTCCCTGGATGCTGTGCACCATGGAGGGTTGAGCCTGAACCTACTTTCATTCCCTGTTGTATTTCTAGTCACTACCACAGTGTCTAGCACACAGTAAGTACTCAATGAATTTTTCAAGTGAACAAAACAAAATTCTTCCAAAGCACTTTGAACACTTCTTCCCACTTAGTAGGTGCCTTTTCCATATTAGCCGTTTCAAACAATAATGAACCTATATTTATAATGAAAATTGCTGTCCTTGGGTTTGGCTGCATTTTCAGAATTTCCTGGTGAGAAATAGGAATTTGAAGTGTGATATTATAATAGTATAACTTGAAGTCAAAAAATGTATAATGAAGCTGAATTCAACCAAGGATTTAAAATGAAAATTTTCAAAGCTGTTTTCCCACAGAGGCTTTATAATGATGAAAATATTTTTAAGAAACTTTTTTCTTTTGACTCCATGTTTAATCAGAAAATTTTAATGTGTTCTATTTTACATAAAAATTCTAGCTTATTATTAACAATAGCAATATTAATTGATAGTCACTGGGAACTATAATACTGTCTAGCCTTTGGGATGAACAATTAATTATCATCACTTTTTTGTTTTTATTTTAATTAAGCACTTATGCAGCACTTTACATATTTGATGTACTTTATCACCATTAATTACAGAATTAATGCACAAACATAAATTATACATGTTCAGAAAAAAGAATTATCTTTAAATTGAGAATAAAGGATTGTAAAGTTTGCATAGTTTTTGTCTTTGGGAAGAAAATTCTGCTCATATGTAATAGGAGTTTCAAAAATATGTATTTATAAAGAATGACAAGACTAGTAAATGTTAACTAATGATTTTTAAGTAGCACTTGTGGCAGATTCTAAAAAATGAGTGTGGTTTAATGTTTTTAAAATACCTGCTGTATTCAGAAATACATATTTTTAGAGGCTTAATGCTTGCTAATTATGCCCAACTTCCCTCGTGGGACTGGGTCACTAAAGGAGAAGTATTTTTGCATTTTTCTTTCTTAGTTCAGAATTTAAGGAAGGAAAATGAAGACGTCCTTTCAGATAAGGTGCACTGTGCCTTCAGAAGCAGAGGAAAAACCAGGGTTGGAAATGCAGAAATGGACTTTGTGAGGTTTTTGAGTGTGAAACACAGAGAGTGGGGGCTAAGGGCTACTGAGCTAGGGAATGTTTGTGATGAGCCCAGGCGGCCTGCTCTGTGAACCCAGGGAGGCAAGGGAAGCTCTCAGAAGGGACTGTGCTGAGAAGAAAGGGCCCTCGACTGGTGTAAAACAGTCCTTGGAACCACCCTTCTTGAGCTAAAACACTGTGACAGGGTAAGTGTGGCTTCCAGAGCAAACTGTTGGGGGTTCAATGATAAAAATGACTTCAGGCAAATTCTTTCACCTCTCAGAACCTCACTTTCCTCTTCTGTGACTTGGGAACAAGACATCTATGTACCTCTAGGGTCGGTGTGAAAATGAAATGAGTTAATTCATGTGAGGCACCTTAAACAGTAGCTGGTGTATACTAAATTCTCAACCAATGTTAGTCATTTTTATTTGTTACTATTTGGTCCATTATAGATGGACCTAGGGGATTAGACCACAGATGGAATTGAATTACTCATAACTTTACTGTCAAATTATAGGTCCTTTGCTCCCATTCTCTGTACTCTATACTCTGTTTTAGAAACTTTTTAAGAGTAGTCAGTATATGGCCATGTATAAAGAGAGAGGGGAAAATCTATCTGATAATAATAATAAGAGTGCTGCTCTGGCCAGGGAAATGATTAACAATAGCAGGTACATCTGAGGAGGATTTATATCTAGACCTTGGTTTTATTGATGCTGTACTGTAACTACTAGGCTAACCAGCCATAGAACTAGCCACTGGAGATCAGAGGTAAAAGGAAATGAACTAAAAGTAGTTTCTCAGAAGCTGTGAGATTACCTGACAAGCTCTGGGTCTCTCTGATTATGGTCATTCCCCATGGAATCTCTATTTCCAGCACAGGATCAATTATAAATTCCTTCATTCTTTTATTGATGTGCTTATTCAGTTCTCCTTTGTGCTATAGGCTCCAAGCTGAAACTCCTACTGTTGGAAGAAATCATTTAATAAAACAGATCCACCCAATTCTAGGAAGTTCTAGATGACAGAACCCAGGTCCAACATGTGAGGACACTGCAGGTGTGCAGGTGGGGTAAGGAAGAATTTCATTTCAGCCATATCAGGGCCACCATGTTGCATAATTCCAGGAAGTGTCATGAGCACTGGGGTTTGTGCTGTAGCATCCTGGACCAGCATAGAAATCATTGAACTTACTACGTGCCCCTTGTCATCAGCAACGGCCCATTGGAGGCTGTGAGATCATGGAGTTATGAAGATTAGATTAAATGTTGTCTCTCTTTAGTCCAGAGCTTTGGATTGCTAAAACATTTGAAGACAGATTTTTTCCTCCCTTTGGGAATTTAACATTTTTTCTAAGGGAGAGGACTAAATTAAGTAGTCCTCAGTTAAATTATGTAGTGCACAGTTATGATTAAATTCCATCACAGTTGCACAGGTAGTGCATTGCGTATTATCTCATTTGAAATGAAACGTTTTCTTAATCTGGCCAAGGCAGGAAAGAGAGAGTTTACCAATGATACTGCATTTTGTTTGGAGAGAAAACATGCTTATTAACCAAATCATATTCACAAAACATGAAAGAGTTTGTCTTTCCACATTTAAATATATGCCTTTTTTAAAAAATTTATTTTAATTGTTATTCAAGTAGAGTTTTCTGTATTTTACTCCCATCCCAGTCCACCCCCCAGTGCTCCCCACCTACCTCCCATTTCCACCCCCCTTAGTTTTTGTACACGTGTCCTTTATGCTTGTTCCTATAATCCCTTCCCTTTTTCCCCTGAAATCCCCTCCCCTCTCCTCTCTGGTTACTGTCATCCCATTTTCTATTTCAATGTCTTTGGTTACATTTCACTTCCTTGTTTGTTTTGTTGCTTAGGTTCCTGTTAAAGGTGAGATCATATGGTATTAGCCTTTTACCGCCTGGCTTATTTCACTTAGCATAATGCTTTCCAGTTCCATCCATGCTGTTGCATAGGGTAGGAGCTCCTTCTTTCTTTCTGCTGCATAGAGTTCCATTGTGTATATGTACCATAGTTTTTTGATCCATTCATTTACTGATGGGCACCTAGGTTGCTTCCAACACTTGGCTATTGTAAATTGTACTGTTATGAACATTGGGGTGCATAGGTTCTTTTGGAATGGTGTTTCAGGGTTCTTGGGATATAATCCTAGCAGTGCAATTGCTGGTCAAAAGGCAGTTCCATTTTTAGTTTTCTGAGAAAATTCCATACTGTTTTCCATAGTGGTTGTACCAGTCTGCAATCCCACCAACAGTGAACTAGGGTCCCCTTTTCTCCACAACCTCTCCAACACTTGTTGTTTGTTGCTTTATTTATGATGCCCATTCTGACAGGTGTAAAGTGGTATCTCATTGTGGTTTTAATTTGCATTTCTCTGATGGTGAGTGATATTAAGCATCTTTTCATGTGTCTCTGAATCCTCTGCATGTCCTCCTTGGAGAAATGTCTGTCCAAATCCTTTGCCCATTTTTTTATTGGGTTGTTTGTCTTACTGGAGTGGAGTCACATGAGTTCTTTATATATTTTGGAGATCAAACCCTTGTCTGAGGTGTCATTGGCAAATATGTTTTCCCATATAGTTGTTTTTTTATGTTTTAGTTCTAGTTTTCTTTAGCTGTGCAGAAGCTTTTTATTTTGATGAGATCCCATTTGTTTATTCTTTCCTTTATAACCTTTATATGTCCCTCTGGGGGACATATCAGTAAAAATATTGCTGCATGAGATATCTGAGATTTTCCTGCCTATGTTCTCCTGTAGGATTTTAATGGTGTCATGGCTTATATTTAAGTCTTTTATCCACCTTGAATTTATTTTTGTGTATGGTGTAAGTTGGTGCTTGAGTTTCATTTTTTTGCACGTAGCTGTCCAGTTCTCCAAACACCATTTGTTGAAGAGACTATTTTTACTCCATTATATGGTGTTGCCCCCTTTGTCGAATATTAACTGACTGTAGTGACTTGGGTTTATTTCTGGGCTCTCTGTTCTGTTCCATTGGTCTATGTGCCTGTTTTTATGCCAGTACCAGGCTGTTTTGATTACTGTGGCCTTTTAATACAGTTTGGTATCAGGTATTGTGATCCCTCCTACTTTGTTTTTCCTTCTCAAAATTGCAGCTGCTATTCGGGGTCATTTATGGTTCCATATAAACTTTTGAAGTGTTTGTTCTATGTCTGTGAAATATGTCATTGGTACTTTGATAGGTATTGCATTGAATCTGTATATTGCTTTGGGTAATATGAACATTTCGATGATGTTAATTCTTCCAAACCATGAACACATATATGTTTCAATTTGTGTCTTCCTTGATTTTATTCTTCAGTGTTGTGTAGTTTTCTGCATACAGGCCTTTTATATCCTTGGTTAGGTTTATTCCTAGGTGTTCTATTTTTCATTTTGCTATATCGAATGGGATTTTTTTCTGGATTTCTGCTTCTGCTGTTTCATTGTTGGTATACAAAAATGCCTTTGATTTCTGGATATTGACTTTGTATCCCACTGTTTTGCCAAATTCATTTATTAGGTTGAGCAGTTTTTGGGTACAGTCTATAGGATTTTCCCATGTCATCTGCAAACAGTGACAGTTTTGTTTCCTCCTTTCTGATTTGGATGCCTTTTATTTCCTTTTATTGTCTGATTGC